>JANHGN010022407.1:90932-118249 GCA_024605025.1 Megaceryle maxima | reverse complement strand
AGCTTTTATAGCATCAATTGTTCTATTTTCTAATTTTTCAATCATCATTGATATCTTTATTATTGTTTTTTCTAAATAGCTATTTTTGCTCTTAAAGGATTTAATTCTGTTCTTACTAACAAAAAAATCATCCAAATTGTTATGTAGGGAAAACTCACTTCACAAGATAACAGGGTAAATCTTGATGTTATGTTTCTTTTAAAAATCTTTGAGTTTTTAAAAACCACACAGTTTCTAAAGTTGAAATGATATAATGTTTAAGCACTGACTTGAATGAATTTGCATTGCTACCTTTCTGCTTTCTCTTTGCATAGGTGACTGCTCAACATTATGGAGAAAGTCTGTGTCAAAGCCTGAAAGGGAACAAATTCCTCCTAAACCTGGGCTGGTGCTTTGGCCACAGCACCATCCATATGCTAATTCACAAACCACAGCCACATCCACAACCAGCTGAATCCCCGGAAAATAAAAAACATAGTTATGAGAGCAGCTAGAGAAGCAAGGCCATCAGGATCCAGTCTTCCCACTATATCCTCTACCTCTCTTACTTCATTATTTTTATCACAGCCTTCCTTTCCTAAATAAGTATAGACCACATCTTTAGTTCTAGAGAGGAACTGAATCAAATTCCATCATATTAAATAGGAGTTAAGTTCAGTTATCTCTTCCCCATCTCTTTATGAGTCAAACCTCAGATGGGATGCCATCTCCTTCACTCCTTGACTTCTTTCTAAGCAAGTTCAGAGTTTAATGACATGGTTTGAATTCGTCTCAGTTATTATTCAGAGAACAAAGAGAAGAGTAACAGCATGTATTAATTTCTCCTCATCTACAACCCAGCACTCTTTTTCTACAGTGAAACCAATAACACAATCTCTGCTTTCACAAGGCTGCTCTAAGGCAAAGTTCTTCCATAACAGCTTCCTAATGAGTTTAGCCCCTGTTTCTTTACTAAACACTTTTACTAGTCAGGTATGGTGAGTAGAGTTGTGACTGAGAATTAAGCAGGAAAGTAAACTCTAAGGAAATGATAAATTATTTTTAATACCTGTAGAAAGCTCCTAATCCTCCCTGTCTTGCTTATATCAATATTTAGGTGTATTTTTGTATTTTGTATATTTTTGTATTATTTGTATTTAGGTGTTTTTTTGTGTATCTAGGTGGTTTTGTGTTATGGGTATGGCTGGGCTCGGTGATCTAGGAGGTCCTTTCAAACCATGAAGATTCTGTGATTCTGTGATTTGTGTACATCTTTTTAATATAGGTCAGGAATGAAAAGATTCAGGAAAGAAAAGAAGTCTGTACTATTATTTTTTAGTATATACAAGACTTGACAACCTGCTTTCTGATGTATTACCTTACAAGCACTTTGAACCACTGGAAACACTCTTGAAGGGTTGGGAGAAAGCAAGTAAGGCACTGATTAAAAAAAAAATACAGAAGAATTAGGTTGATTGTTGCAATAATTTTTACTTTGAACCACAGTGAAACAAACAGTAAACAAAAGCCCTATGAGCACTCTGAGTTTGTCACAAAAATATGATAGAAGTTGTTTTTCACAAGGCAGGGAGGCAGTAATGTCCAGCACAGTGGGGCTCTGACCCTGATCTGCAGCTCCTTAATGCTGTAATGATGTACATATAAAACCCTATCTCCTAAGCAGGTAACTGTGTCAGGACTGGTGAGAAATAAATATCCTCAAAAGCAGGCTATCTCCCTTGCTCCAGTGTCCAGAACTTTGGACTGTAAACTTTGCTTTTTACCTGTATTCTTCATGAAGGCTCAAAGAAATAAAGCAGCTCCCTGTTGGCTGCATAGGGAAGGCTGCTACAGATTTCCAGAGAAGAGGTTTGGTCCTAGGGATAGTCTCAGCAAGAGACACCCATATATTAGATATCTAGACTAAGCCAGACTTCAAGCCCTTTTCCAGAGTGCTGTGTCTGCTCTGGCATCCTCTTCAAAATGAATATGACCAACCAGAGAGAGTTCAAGGAGGGTGTGCAAAAAGCCTTGTATATGTGGAAAAATATGCTTCACAAAGTCAGAGTTGCAGTTCCATTTGTTTAGCTCACTGATGAAATCAGCAGATGGCTTGCTCTTAGTTTATTAGCTCTTATGTAAAGAGAAGGCGTTTGAAAGGTGATGTAAGCAAGGCTGGACTTTTTTTTTTTTTTTTTTTTTCTTTCCTTGAGTAATATTTTTACTTTAAACAGAAGTTACTTGGCTCAGGAGAGTTCATTCACATAAGAAGAAACAGTAATTCCCTTTAGGGTATTAAGGGATTGAGTGGATGAAATACTGCAGATGTTCTGCAGGAGGATAGAGTAAATGATCACAATGGTAAGTTCTGGCCTTGAAACGACTGCTTCATAAAACTTCTGGGCAAAGGGATCATAACAGAATGTACCATGGGACTTCAGAAATGTTTATAAAGTCATACCTCAGCATTCACTGGATGTGCCTGGAACAAGTACTGTGCTGTCCCACTCATTCAAACCCCACTTTTAAGGTGAAGTTTGAGCAAGTTTTTGAAGATCCTTGTAGGATGCAGTCACCTGTGGTAGAAGGCAGATAGAAATGGTAATTCAAGAGACCTTTTCCCACTCCATATATCTAAAAAGTAATAATTGAATAAAAAGGATTGTTATACAAGGGCACAGCAAGCAGATATAAAGATGTGCCAAAATCCCGATTTATACAGGAACTGTAGTTAATCTGGGTTCCTGCATCTTCTGTGTCTGTGTAACTTTGAGTTACAACTTGCATGCTGAGCAGCACTGTGATTTCACACTGTCCCCTAGTCGAAATGAGCTCAGCAGGAGGGACCTGTCAGCAGTTCAGTGCTGTCACCCCGTTGTGCTTGCCCACTTACCCACCAAATATCATAGTGATCCCTCTTACTATCTGAAGATCACAGTAACATGCTTGCACTGTATATATAGAATAGTTTACATTGGAAGGGATTGTGTTTCAGAGTGATTGCTAATGGTCCAGGGTCATGTCACTGACTAGTACTACTACTGCCAGGCTTTTAATCAGTTGAAAAATGAAAACCTATGCATTAAGATAGAATATTTTAACCGAATTGTCAGAATACTGCACTAATTATTTTCACAACTGCCAGAGTTATAAAATTTCTACTTCGTAGGAAATCCAAAAGTCTTTTTTTTAAGTCTTTGTTTTAAATGTTAACAGTTTCAAATGGCAAAATTCCCTTGGATTTTTGGACAACTCAACAGGGCAACAGCCCTGGCTCAGAGAAAGGGAAAGGCATGTCACCTTGAGAAACAAGACTGACCCTATGCTACTCTTTCTCTCACTGTCATTTTCTTATCTATCCCTGAGATTTTTTGCAAATGAAGGAGACAGGTCTTCACTGCAATGTCACAGTGTCTAGATTTAGCCTGTATCTAGGGCTAAGCTATAGCAGTTGCTCTATTACCTGATAACCCCTCCCCAGCCAAAAAGGGGGTCTGGGGAAAGGAGAGATAACCTGCAGTTTGAAATGGAAACAGATTTAATGAAACAGCCAAACTAATAGCAATGCCAGTATAAAGTAAATAAAGCTATAGTCAGCCCAGCAAATGTATGGTGATCACCATAAACAGGAAGACAACCCTGAGGAGCAGGAAGAGGAGCAGGATCAGAGAGACCCTAGCCAAAGACCCCCTTTATATTGAGCATGACATTTACGGTATGGGATATACCTAAGAGCCAACTTGGGTCATCTATCCTAGCAGACTACAAACTGCTATGGTCTACATGCTGTGGCAGGCCTATGATTCTATCCCAGTGAAACCAGAACGCGCAGTTCCCCAGTTCTGTATTTTTAAGTCCATGTGGCTGCCCAGTGGCTACATGCTGTATTTCTCTCATCCCAGCAGAAAAGAGAACATTCAGGATCTTGCCAATTTGTTTCCAGGAGGATGCTGGTTTGATGGTGATACTCAGAGACAAATATTTATTTCAGGCAACTCTGTTTATTTACCCTGCATTGTTTTTCTTCCTGGACCAGTGGGAACAGACAACAAGTTCATTTCCTTGTTGGGAAATGTTGGTTGGACTTTTTAAGTAAGTTCTCTGTCCAAAAGAAGTTTTGGGTCCTGGTTTCTACCCAGGGTGACATTCTTCTTATTTTTTTTTTTTTTATTTATTTATTTTTGCTGTATGATTGGTTTCTCCTTACTTTCACTCTCTGGCTGCTTTTTACTAGAACTGCAGCCAAGCAGCACTCCTATGTCTTGATGTGCAACTCATCTCCAAGAAAATCCCTAGGGAAACATCTCAAGACATGTGGTCAATGGCCTGTGGATGGTTTTGACTGTGTTAGCCATCATTAAATGTGAGGGATGCTGGGGGGGTGCAAAGAAAAAAAATAGCCTCTTTCTTGAAGGTAGGGTGCTTAGTCCACTATCTGCTTTTACCAAGCCTGTGATTTATAGCAGTTATTACCATCCTCTCTTGCTGCATAATGTTTGCATATTGCTCTACCGTTGCCTAACTTCTATGTAGTTTCCAGTTACAAAGTTTATTGGTCAAAATGGTCAAATGTATTATTACCATAAAACATCAGATGCTTTATACTAGAAAGCTGAGATGCTCTTCAGTTTAGACAGACGCACACATGTATGCAGAGGCAAAGGAAAAGGCTAACATTTGGGGTTTTTAAATTTAAATCCTGTATTATTCAAAACCAAAGAGAAAAAAAGTCCAGCAAGATAAAAGTTACTGTGTAAATAGAGTTGGGAGGTTAAAAAAGCCATCTTGGAAAAAGCATGATGCTTACATGGCACATTTTTGAAAAGTTCTGTTGAATTTCCAGGTAGCTGTAGTTGTAGCAGGACACCTGACTGTTAAACTGTATGGCTGGACGATGATTGCAAAGTAGAAAAATCACAGATTATGTCTTTGGCTACCATTAAGCATATGAAATCAAGGAGAGCATGAATTTAGCAAGTATAAGAGTGTTGTCAAAGCTACCACCAAGCAGTGGTTGCACTAGTGCTGGGAAAACCAGTTGCACACAGCGGCTATAGCAGTTGGTGGTGTTACACACATTGTCCCTGCCATGATTCCTCGATAAAAGCAGAAGTGACTGTTTGTACTTGGCCCATTCAGAGCCCATCAGCACAGTGACAGTGGGAACAGACACTGGAAGAAGAAGTATGTCTGTGGGTGAGTCGGGTATTACAAACACACTAAGGATCTGTGGTTTAAAGGCTGCAGTGCCTCAGTGCTTTAGGGAGTGGGTATGGCTGTAGACAATGGCAAAAGAAGAGCTGAGAAAATGCAAAACAGAATATTTCAGAAACACTGTTTTACCCCACCTTTGTTAAAAATTCACATACCCACCAGCTGAAAAAGTATATTGAATAATTGGACTTCAGATACTGTGCCAACAAAACACACATGGGCCGTGGTGATAAAAGGTTTTCTCTCAGTGGAACAAATCACTTATCAAGCTATGATACAAAGTAAGGAAACATTTCAGTACAAGTGAACTTTAACTTCACAATAGCTGCAATAAGGGAAAACTGAAAAAAAAAAAAACCCTGAAAGCTGCCTTATTTGGAGGAGAACTACCCAGACCTACCCACAGTCTTTACTTATCTACTATTGTGTAATGTTTAATGTCATATTTGCTTATAAGTGCCCTATAATTAATATTTTCCACTAGAGACATGTACAGCTACTATTCTGCAGCCTCACGTTTCCTTCAAAATTTCTTCTCCCTCCTTTCTCAGCCACCTTGTCTCTCACTTTCTTTTCATATCTTGACTATTTCCTCTCTTTCACTCAGTATTGTATTATTTCTTCCCTTCCTTTTGTCTCTTTCTTTCCTTTCTCATCTTTCATATTCTGAGTCTGACACAAAGCCCATAGACAGTAATTTTCTCATTTACTCTCTGCTTCCTCCTTGATAATGTTGCCATCATACACTTGAGAAGAGAGAGGAAAATTTGGAAAAGCTTTTTCATTTATCCTGAGATATTTATTCTTTTTTATATCCTTTCTCCACCAGAGGAGACTAACAGATTCCCACATCTGTACTGTGGTTTGGGGTGCCAGGGACTCGAACAAGACAGGGGGTTGGAATGTAGACTAGTGTTCAACAATGGCACCTACATTTCTTGTTATCCTAATGGGAAAAGAAAGATGAAATTTCCCCTAAAAATCACAGTTAAGCTGATTTGAAAGAATTACAAAAAAAAGGATGCTTCTTACAGTGGTTTAACAAGCAGAAAAAGAGAAGTGTGATGAAGTGCTGCACCAAACTCCTTTGCCACTATCAGTGGAGCCAAGCTGTGACCAAGGACTCAGTGCCATCAACAGTGCAGGGGTGTCTGAGCTTCTGGTGAACCCAAGGGCCAGGTAGTCTGGGCAGGGATGGCTATGCTGCCCATGCGCAAGCCAAGCCTGCCTTGAAGGCACCTCACTGTAGGTGGCAGCTGACCTCATACACCACTTACTCTCCTTTCTGTCTTGCTATGAGATTGAGGCATTTATTCACAGTGCAGTATTCCCAGAACTGTTTCTAGCAGCTGTTTCTGCCTATTGCTAATGATATTTTTATTTTTTTTTCTTTTTTAAATTTTTTTTTCCAGAACAGACGGTATTAAAATACGGATATTAAAGTTTCATGAAAGTGAAAAAAAAGGAAAAGAAAAACAAAAGAGCCCCCCAAGCCCAGCAGGTGATACCACACTGGTATTATTTGCAGCCTTTCTTAACTTTTAATCTGGTTTTGTTTGTTTGTTTGTTTGTTTTTACAAATACTGGAGAAATGAAGGGCATCTCCAAATTCCACCTGAGGAGGACATACTTTTGATGTCCAACATATGTTTGGAACACATCCACAATTTAACAGGAGTAAAGCGATCCCAAATGCAGCATCCTGCGCTTGTTTTAAAGAGACTACCTAGCCTCAGCCAAGCCTGTTGCAGTTTTCTTCTTTCCTCCCCTTAGTAAAGAAAAAGGGTAATAAGGTACTGAGCTATTCCTCCTTGTTGGAGTCAGCAAGTAGTGCCACATATGACCTTTTGTTACTTTGACATGCTACTTTATAAGCTGGTAGCTTTAAGAAATGCAAGGCAGAAAAAATTAATCTCCTGGAACATGATGTAAAGTCATTTAATTATTTTTAAGACATTCTTTGAGAATGACTGGATTGCTGCTTAAGGTGGAGTGTGTGCATGTGAGAAGAGGTTTGCATTTAACCAAAAAAGGCCTCCCGGGTGTCCCAGAGTTGTTAAAGCAGGCTGTTTCCTGGACTGGCCTGTAAACTCTGGGCACTTTGAGATCCTGGATGCTTTCCAGCCAGGCTGACAATTCTGAGACTAGCATGGGTAATTTTCAGGCTCACTCACTCCTACCCATGAGCTGAAGTTTCTATTCCTCTGTCAGCACAGTGCTTTTCTTTGGCTATGCTCCCACCAAGCACCCACAGCACAACTCCAGCCCTGCCATTGTAAAAGGTACAGGCTCCTGAGTATTAAGGATGGGTGACAGATGGATTTTTTTGGTCCACAGGGAAAGCAATGGGTTTGAAAAATTCTTCTTTCCCAGCATGGAACTAAGGCACTCCATTTTTCTCTCAAATTTCTTATGAAACCAAATTAAGCCCTCCAAAACCACCAGTAAAATACCCTTTTTTAATTGCTGTCAATGTTTCATTTTGTAAAAACACACTATCTTATTCTCATGTCTTCTTCCTTGAAAACTATTTTTTTTCATGCATTATAAAATAAAACTCAAACTCTGGTAAAGTGTCTTTTCAAACTGAAAAGAAAATGAAACATTTGCTTCCAGAAAGTTCAGATCAGACTTTCTTGGAAGACTTACTCTAAATAATAGTTTTTCAAAATGACCTCTCTTTGAATTTGCCCCACTGAGAGAAAACCCTTTGTTTTTAGCAAAAAGCTTTTTTTTTTTTTTTTTTTTTTTTTCTGGTGGGAAAGAGTTTACCATGGGAGATTTCCATAAAGCTTTGTTATGGGTTGGCCTGTGAAGATACTGTGGCTGATTTACCAATTAGACGTAGAAAAGAGAAGTGGCCCTGCCTTCTCCCCTCCTGATGACATAACTGCTTCTGCCCCTATCTCCTAGCACAAGCCTGCTTTACCACTCCCCTAACCTGTAATATAGGCACAACTGGTGTTTAGAGAATAAGGGCTTCACCCATTGAAAGAAGTTGAAAAGCTGTTCTAGTTGAATATATAGACCTCCACAGGAACATAGTAAGTTATAATTCTGCTCTACAGTGGCTATGAGATTCAGTGCTCTTCTCCCTTGCTATTTCATTTTGCTCTAGAAGTAGTATTGTCTCCCAGGATTGGATCCAAAGATTGTTGAAGCCAACTGAGAAAATCCCTTAGGCTGAATATTCCCTTAATTTTGAAATTCCTGATATATATATATTAATTTTTTTTTTTTAATTTTATTTTGAAAGACAAAAAACAACTAGCTTATTTACCCTCTTTTCTTTACCAATGTCAGTTGTGGTGGTACTGGGTCTTGAACTGAGCTAAACCCCCCCTAAATTACAGCAGTAGAACTGTATAAAAGCTGTTCTAATCCTGGGAATAAGAACATTCAGTTTTCTCTCACAGTCTGAACTAGAATAAAATGCCTAACCTGCATATGTTTTAAAACCAACTCCACTGCTCTTCCTATCACCACCTCCTCCAACCTCTGCTCCTAAGAGTAAGCTTCATCACTTTGCTCTTTATACAAAACCTGACCTAAAAGAGAAACAAAGCGGAGTTGTGGGAATAGAGATGTTTCTTCTCCTGTGCTGGGTGGAAGAGTACATAGTACTGCTTTGTTAGCGAGAGAAAGGTTTTCCATTCGTTCTCAGCCAAGGGACTGCGTTCACATTTCAGCTGACCAGACAGGGCTATACAGCTCTCAAAGAGTTTCTGTGGCAATGGATGAAAATATTTGTATCTGGATTTGTCTTCTGCTGTATTTGTCAACACCAGTAAAGGTCAATGTTTTTCCTTGGTCAGGGAAAGATATTGTCTAACTTTACAGCAGTATGAAAGCTGAAAGAAGAAAAGCAAGCAGAAGTTTTGGCAAGCAGTAGATCCTCCAGGATCCAGGAACCATTAACCTATTAAAATGAATTTTTTTCTTTTTTCTGTCCCCAGGACACTTCAGTCATTCCCATAAGCACAGATCCATTCAAGCTGCTTGGAGAAAGCAGAGTCCTGTTGTTGAAGGAGTGCATTAGCGAAGCTCCCCAAAATCTCCCTATTCATCTCCTCAAACAGACACTGAAGAGGGAAAGCTATAGCCTAATCAAGCCAAAATATGGAGAAAGAAAAGAGATTAACTATAATAATGAACTACTACTTTTCCTCTTGCTACCACCAGATTTTAATTTCTGGCTTTTAGACTCTGCTAAAGTCTAAACATAGCAACATGTCATTGAAAGAGAGTCTTTCTAAATTTTAGGGAAACTACTTTCATGTTTAAAAGCTAAAGGAAATATAATGCCTATTCTGCATATCTTCAAAATAAATCAACCAGCAAGCACGATTCCTATCCTAGTGTTGTTGGAATGAGAAGCTAGATTCATAAAACATTACACCATGGAAATATAGAGTAAGAGTCTTAAATCTGAGTCTTGCCCAGTACATGGATATTTTCCTGTCAGATCCCAGTCTCCACAACCTCTTTTTTTTACAGTATTTTATTCAAATGTAGCTCCCCTACATTTTTTGAATAGAAAATGAATACATGTAAGACCCAGATTGCTTGTTTCTGGCAGCATGAAGCAGCAGACATTTTAAAATGTATTTATCATTTCAAGGAAGCCATTCCAGGTTGCTTTTTCAGAGTGTGATTGGAAGTAATTTTGAAAATGTAGAATACTAAAATAAAAGGAAGATAGAGACATGACTATCTGTAGGCTCCTAGATTTGTTCAAGGAGATCGGGATACTTGACAGTATATAAAAGTAATTTCTACTAAAAGTAGTTTAAAAAAAAAAAAAAGTCTTGTTTTTTTTCTCAACTAATGGAGAAAAAAAGTTGTTAAATGGCCTATTTTAGGGTTAACAAAGCAATGGCTGTTACTCATGCCCACTATCACATATAAGTGGATAAAGAAATAACTCAGCAATGGTTTGAATTGGCATTTGATTTTTAAATCTGGTGGTTCTGATTTTAATTTAACATATCCTGTGGTGCGGTGTGTGAAATATGTACTTAACCCAGATTGTTGTGAGATGAAAGCACACTCGTGTTTATTTTACATTATTTGCTGTAGTTTGTTGAAAGCCAACATTCCTGGACAGTGAATGCAGTGGGGATGAATCATTTGAACTAGGTGAGGGGTTAGCAGCTGGAAGAGAATGAAAATTAAATAACTACATTAAATTTCAGCAAAATGGGTTAAAAAATCTAACATTAGAGAAACTGGTATCTTCACTCTGAGACATGGAGTTATGGCACTTATTTCTATGGGTTATCTACCAGTACCTTTAATGCCAGAAATGATTAGAGGTAACTAACATCACACACTTCCTACCTTCAGAACTCAGGTGCTGAAACAAAGTTAAATACAAATTACTACCATGAGCTGTAGCGAATGCCTAGAATGACAGTATAGCACCAGGGAATTGATCCTAATGATTTACTATTCATATCACTGTAGTTTGTAGGAATCTTAATCATGGACCAGGACATCACCAGATTGAGTATTGAATGGTTAAGAAAAAAAAGATGGTCTCTGTTCTAGAAAGCTTAGCACTAAAGCAGAAGTAATGGGAAATGATAAAGCAGGCAAAGAGAAGGGAAAGCAGGTAGAAATGATGGAATAGCAGCATTCAGCAGATCAGAAATGAGCTCAGCACAGGGGCAGTCCACAGTAAAGATTTTCTGAGAGCATCTTGTAGGCTTTTAATGAGGATTTTGACAGAAGACCAGGGAGTGGCTGCACAGGTGGCTGTGGTGTGCCTGTCTCATGCCTGAGGAGTGCTAGGAGTGAATGGGCAAAGGTGCTTGTCTGAATATCTATCAAGTAGGCAAGTGAGGCTCATATTAAGGGCTAGCTGAGGGCAGAAATCTGGTTAGTGAGTGATGCACTGGGGGACCTTGAGAGTAGAGGGAAGTGGCTTCTGCTGCACATAGTAGAGCAGAGGAAGGGGGACAGAAGCGGCAGCAGCAGCAGAGCCAAAGCCACCTGTGAGAAAAGGATGCTCGTAGCAGTGTTCAAGCTGGGTACAAGTTGGATGAGACAGTGTTTGTCGAGGCCAGAAAGAAAAAGAGGTGGGAGTAGATAAGATTCGAAATGCCAGAAGCCTGCACAGGATTTTTAGCTGAAAGGAGATGAAAGGCCACAGCATAAAGATGCTATCCAGATAAAAATAAAATCACTGAGGATGTGAGAAGTCTGAGACAAAGATGTCTCCTAGGGGTGTCTGTAGGACAGGCAGCATGCTTGCGAAGCTATGTGGTATATCCCAGGGCTGTCAGCTGACCAGCTCTGTTCCCACCACATTAGTCTTCATCTTGGGGGTAGGTATCTTTTGGGTGGCATCAGAGGGACAGGCCTCCACTGGATGGAGCAGGGAAGCAGATGTGTAAATCACCAGGAACAGGAAAAGGGATTCTGAATTTATGCTTGCAGGTGAGGTGACACAGAGACAGCATGAAGACACAGAGAGCGACAGGACAGATAAGCAGATGCAGAAGTGTCTGGAAAGGTAGGGTGGGTAAAGAGGAACATCTGTAGAAGGAAGACTCAAGAAAGGACAAGAAGCTAGCAGGCCACCAAGTGAGGATGATGGCTTCATGGGTGCTTGACCAGAGAAAGTCAAGCGCTTTCCCCAGGGTTGTGCACCACATCTTTTCACAAGCTGGTCTGCAGAGGTCTCTTGCTGGTCTCTGACTTTCTTCCTCTACCTTTAGTTTCTCTGTGCTCCTCACTCAGATACGAACACCAAAGAGATTGAGGAGAGGTTGTGATGTCTCACATCATCTTCCAGCATTTGGAAGATCAGCATTGCTGAGACCCAGAAGAAGCAGAAGTGCTGAAAGCTGTCAAAGTAAGGTAATTAGTCAGGCAGATGCACTGTGGAATACAAAGAGCTGAGACAGAGGAGGCAGAAAAACAAGAGTGTTTCACTGGGCTAGCTAATACGTGAATTGCACAGGGTTCATCATCACCCTACTCCCTGATTTTAATGTTCAAAGACAACATTGTTAGTCCTTCATCATCCTGTTGGACTGATCCAGATGGTAGAGACTCAGAGCAAAGTAGTTATTCACCATGAGTTTTATCGGAAAAGGACAGTCCCTCTCTAAAAACAAATTACATTCAGTTGAGATTGTATCATGTCTAAGAGCAGTAATGGCTAGGCTTGTGTAAGATGAAGATGGTCCTATGATTTTGGACCTTCTTATGTCTGCATTTACTGTACAGCTTCCATAACAGTAATTAATGGAATTTTTTGCTTACCATGGGCTCTTGTCCTTCAAAACCATGGGGATACCTTGTCTAGACAATGACCTTGCTAAGCCAAGTAAGTGTTTCTTGGTCACTCCTTGCATTACTTCTCTCAGTCCTTAGGCTAAGAGACAACAAGATACAGATGCTGAAATTCCTTAGACTCTTCCAGATATGCAAGCTTAAATGCAATGCATGGGTACCAACTCGAGTTTTGTCCTGACCTGTTTGAGCCACAGAGGTTGTTGATGCGGATGCTGAAACTCTTGCCTCCATGCCACCTATCTTCATCTCCCCTGACACTGCAGGAGGCCATAACTCACGCCTTAAACTGCATTAGGACCTGCAGACGAATGGGCTCGGCTGTGAAAGACCAGCAAAGCTTCGTGGGATCTGCTGCCGACGCCAGGCATACTCCACGGGGCAGCTGCAGGGGTTCAGCCTGGGGTAGAGGGCCGGGGGGGGGTGGGAGTGGATCAGACATTTCCCATTTCTAGAAGCGTTCGGGCCCCGGGGCTGGCGGCCTTGCGGTGCACCCTCGGTGCGGTCTGGGTACTCGTTAGGGAGCGAGGGGCAGCGGTCGCCGGCAGCGGTCGCAGCTGCACCGCGGAGCGGTGGCCGCCCGGGGGAGCGCAGGTACCGCTGCCGCCTCGCCGCCCGCGCCCGCCGCCGCGGAGGCCCCGCTAAAGAAAGCGTCTCGCTTCGCAGGCAGGAGTTTACAAGAGCTGGCATCGAGTTGGAGCGGGTGCTTTCGAACCCCATTCAGAATAAAATATTTCCCCCTTCCCCCCCGTGCGTTACATAAATTTAAACTTTTCCATTATCGAAGCTCTCAAATATTCTGAGAGGTTACAAAATGTGTTTACTTACAAATTTGGAAGTAGCGACAAGACGCAATGCAGTGAATTTGTCATCTGCTCATGACTAGCAGATGGTCTTCCTTCTTTGCAAGCAAACTGTGTGAGTCACATCTTGCCTGGTTCGTAGAATCGAACCGAATCTCTCTGGCACCATGGAGGACAGTGTCGCCCATTGTTGATCATACTGCCTGCCCACACGGTGAACAGGCTCTCTCTTTTCACGGGGTGGATTTCACCATGCCTTTTGCAAAGGTTCATTATTCCTCCTTCCACCTCAGATTCATCTGGGCACACTCCTGTCTATAGAGACTACTTCACGTGGCTCTTGCAATGCAAAGGGATCTTTAAGTGGGAACACATTACATTAACATTTTACAGACCATCTGAAAGAGATAACTGTGAGTTATGCTTAAACAGACTCATTTTTTAGCACTGGATGAAGCCAAAAGGGAAAATGCAAAAAAGCTTTTTAAGAACCTTTTGCCTGAAATCAGTTTTGCTGCAGAGAGCACTGCGAAAATCCATTTCCCTGCACTAAGGCAGAGTATGTTGAAGGTGGCTC
This sequence comes from Megaceryle maxima, assembly GCA_024605025.1. Lineage (NCBI taxonomy): Eukaryota > Metazoa > Chordata > Aves > Coraciiformes > Cerylidae > Megaceryle > Megaceryle maxima. Next base: position 104,374 of record JANHGN010022407.1, on the reverse strand, counting down.
TATACTGTGCTGTGAAATTAAAATAGTACAACACTGCATTGGTTCAGGGGTCTGGGAAGAGCTTGCAGGATTGAAGTTGCTTGTCCTGGTAAACAGGCAAAGTTAAATTTTATTGCAGATATCTTAGAGAGTTGGTTTACAAGAATAAAAATATCTAACAGCCTCTCCTGCCTTCCCTCTCCCATTCTTGAAACAATCATTTGACCAGATATATTCATATTAATTTATCTTGTTAGTTTTTTCTTCAATCATGACACATTCCTTATTTTGTCTTATCATGTAAATCTGCACAGATGATTTGTTTTCCTCTGTAGCTTTTGTGTGTGTGTGTGTATTCTTCACAACAGAACAAAAGGGAGAAAGTTTAAATGATATAAAAATGAGATGCTAAGAGTGATGGTGAAAATTCAGGGAGGATATCAACCTGAAAATGTTTTGAAATGCTTTTTTTTCAAAGTGCCTAGGTTTCAAGTTGACAGGCTTTTTAAAAATGAATCAATTTTCAAAACTGTCACTTACTTATATGGCATAATACTTGTTGCTCTTTGCTGAATGCAAGAGTTCCACTCACACCAGCGACGTGTAAGTTGTGCTTCTGCCAGATGCTCACATGTTTGCACAATGTGAGACACTTGAATTGAGCTCGACTGTCTTTAGGTAGCAGAGTGCACGTGAATAATGTAAGGAAACAGTTCTGGGTTTCCTTGCTTTTCCTTTTCTTCTGAAATGTTTTCTTGTCTGCTTTCATAGAAGAGCACTCCAGATCAAGGCACTTTTTCTTTTCATAGGTACAAACAGACAAAATAAGTTCTTTTTTTTTTTTTTTTTTCCCCTGTTCTATAGGAGGGGAGAGCTTGGAGGTGTGGCGGTGTGTCTCTGAGGCCAATAGAGACACAGACTCAGTCTGGGTCTACTGTCCTGCTTCAGCAAAATCCTCCCATACCTTTCAACTGGCTACAGAGGAAAATGCTGGCAATTCCAGCTTATGGCTTTGCAGTCTCTACTACTACTTTGTGTTGGAAAATGAGGGGTTATGGGGACCAGAGGAGTTCTAAAAATTAAGCTGGGGTCTTTGGAGGCTCTTATTTGGGCTTCCTGCCTCTGGCATGTGGAATTTGCTGGTCCCCATTGTGTCTCAGCCCCAGGCAGAGTGCACCCATGGTCCATCCATCATTGCCATTTCTCCCAGAGTCTTCCTTTTCTGCTTCAGAGATCAGATGCTGGTCTGTGAAAATGTCCCCCTGCAAGGAGATAGAGGTTGGACTCATTGTTCTGCCTGAGCTTCTCATCAGTGGCTGTGAAAGTGCTGCTGCAGAATTATCATTCAGTATGTGGGTATGAGAAAGGAAGGGAAGCTGAGGGCTGGGTTATACTGGAAACATGAGTGGGTTGTTTGCAGAGGTGGATCATCTTCGGGTTTGGGAATGGTGACATTTGTGGAAGCCTGTGGGGACTCCAGTATATCTAACCACCATGAACAGAGTCCTCCAAAGTGCTGAGAATAGGCTTGTTGTCTTGGTCTCTGATGAGAGCCTCCTCTCTCCTCTCATTGCTGCCAATAAATCCAGGATTAGGAAGCTGACAGCTGCCTACATGTTCTGGAAGAACACAGTGACCACATAGCAAAAATTATAGCCTACAATATTGATGTAGGTGGGAATATAAAATACTTCTGTGGGATTTTTAGGCTTGGGATTCCCCATGGCTTCTGGCAGTGACATACCTATCCTGATATGTTATCACCTCTCAACAAGGCATGCTGGAGGGGAGGGCTGGCAGGCCACTGCACTCCATGCCATTGCAGAGTCCCAGGGAATCACTCTTCCCTGCGCCATGTCCCAGGTGCTCTGGCAAGGTGCAGGTTACCTATGCATGATCCATTTTGAGTCCAGCTTTTGCTACACAGTCAGATCCATTTGCTTCAGGCAAGTTCTGTGCTTATTTTGGTCTGTCAAAACCCTAAAGCCCCGTTTGGTTGCCCTTTTGAGCAAGCTCATTCACCATGCGGGACCCTTCCCTTAGGGCCTTGTCAGGTTTCTATATAGATGGTCCTGCACAGATAGGCTCAACCCTGAGCTAAGCTTCCTCCACAGAGACCTGTTTGCCTGATTGACCCTGTGCAATGCCTGTGAGACCAAGAGTAACAGGATCCCAACAGTGAGAGACAGGTGTCACTCTGTGGCTGCAGTTGCACCTCTGCCCATGCTGCAGCATCTTCACTTGCCCACAAAACCTGTGAGTCTGGGGGAGAACCCTATCTTCCCATATGCAGCTGCCACCAGGGACTCCACTTCTAGGCATGGACAAGAGTTGAAAACAAACACTGTTTTGTTTCTGTGCTTCCATGCTTTGATACAATTCCATGCTTTGCAGCTTTTGAGAAGTCTGTGCATAAATCCCATTGGTCATGCAGCCCCTCTCCTCCTTGCTCCACATACTATGCTGAAAATAAAGGACTCGGAGAAACCCAAAGTGCAAGAATTCAACAGGAGTGAAACAGCAGGAATCTGTAGAGTACAGATTGGGAGCAGGACATGGGCTTTCTAAAATAAGAGCACCACAGCCACCTGCCAGCTGCTGTCAGCTTTAGCCTGGTGGCTCGTCCACTGCTGACAACATGCACTGCTTGCCTCTGGTCACTGTTGCTTCACCAGGTTTGCTAGCCCCATGCTCACGAGGGTAAGGGGGTAAGAAGGGACACCATAAAGGTTCATGGGAGGCCCTGGGAAGTTAGTATGAGGTCTGCAAGGCGGAAATAAATTCAACAGAAGTTGTGGATTAAAAGAACTGATATAATGAGCTCAAACAGGCTTGGCATTTTCTGGTTTCTGCAGTGTCTGAGATCCAGGTCTCAAAATCTTAAGCAAAACCATAACTTGGAAGGATGAAATGGTAAAGGCATGCCAGCTTCACCCATGTCTTCACTGTTACTGTTGGAAATAGGTAATTACAGCTGTGAAATCTAGATGCTGTGAAGGACTGCTAGCCAGCCAGCTGTGGGGTTTCACCTCCAAGCTGAAACTCTCATGTAGTGAGAAGTTTCTTGTCACTTAGAGCTCCCCTCTGAGTCTACTGGGATGAATAAAAGATATTATAAATTCCTGAAAAGAGAACTGTTGAACCTCCATTGGAGATGCTATGGGTAAATGGGAACCTCTGAGTTATGTAGTCTGCAGCTCATAATGAGACTTTAAATAAGATATCTTGGGAAACTGCAAAATCAGCAACCACTGGAAAACCCATCAACTCAGTGTTGAATATTTGAGAAAGGGGAGAAACCATGCTTGAAAACCAACAGAGCGACCTTGCTTCTAAGCTATTTAGTTTAAAGCTAACTCAATGAGAGCCACACAAGCAGCTCACAGATAAGCCTATGGATGAAATATTAAATAACTAACTTGCTGTTAGAGAACTATAATGAAAAATACAGATCTCCTGATTCTACTAATACATGACAGTAGTCAGTCCATATAGTTTCCCCATGCACCAGCTTCCAGAATAAAAATATGAGTAGCATTCATCTATTTCAAAAAAGAACTTGCCAAGATCAGCTATTTCATGTTTAATGAGTGCTCTGTATATCTCAGGTGAAGAAATCACAATTGAAAATTCTTACCAGAAACAGAATTGTATTTCTTGATTTCCAGACCTGTCTTAGCCTCAAGCAAGGGAGAAGTTTGCACAGCATAGTTAATATGATTAACCAGGACTGAAGCCACATGTTGCCTAGACTGGAAGAACTGCTAATCCCTACATTTTGCCCAGTCATGTCACTGAAAGTGATATCATACACCTGAAGAAGATTGCTACACCCAAATGTTTGTTTTCCCAACAATACTAGTTGACATACTTTTACCTACTAAGGGAGGTACAAGCTCTTCCTATCCAAATGCCCTGAGACTATCTCAGATGCATGAGTTCTCCTTTCAAACCTATTTGAAGTGAAGTTACGTTCTGAGTCAGCCACAGAGCTGAGTTCAACACCTCACACTCCCCTTTCCAGAAGCATTTGCATGCCTGGCTGAGACTGAAGAATGACGACCTCTCCCAGCAAAGAATCCAAACATTTGACTTCCTTGGGAAAAAAGATGTGACAAGAACACAGATGTCATCTGAGGTACATATGGGAAAGTCGCTGGTCCTTTTGCATGACAGCCTTGCTGCTGAGAAGTCCTGCGGTGGGAAGGAGCATGGGCCTGTGGGACCAGTGCTCAAGAGGAATACAGCACCCACCACTGTGCTCTGACTGCTAAGTAGCTACTTGCAGTTGACTCCAGCTTTTCTTAGTATCCAAAAAAGACAACTGAAGTATTGCTAAAGAAAACCAAGCCTCTGGTCTCAGGAGCTAGAAGATAGACTTTTATTCTTAATTGGTATATTTGACTTGCTGTGGATGGCATCTAAAGCTGCACAGGAGGAATGTAGCTGGAGGCTTTTTCCAGATTTGTATTATTTGGGGTAGACAGGCTCTGTAATAAAACTGAAACCCATGAGGGGTGTGGCAGAGGCTGTGCTTGAACCTTAACCCCAGGAGTGTGCTTCCCAGCTGCTTGGGCTCTGGCTGTGCAGCCCAACAAGCACTCCCTGGGCTCCCCAAATTGTCTTGTAGATCAGCATTGTGTAGTTAATTCCAAGACACAGTGATACAGATCAATGTGAGTTGTAAATTCTTCCTTAACCTTCTGACTATTGATGTTTTCTAACAAGAAATCCAAACTGTGACAAGGCAAATGGGTGAAGTAAGCCCCTGCAAAAGAAGCAAAATCAGAACAGATTCAAGCGTCTGTAATTAGCTAATGACTGTGAACATTTATGAAACCTCCCAGCAGTGGCAGTGAAGTGCTGATTCTAGAGAAGCAACTACTCTCTTCCTTGATGTCTTTAGTCCTTGCAGTTCCAGCTGCCACAGCTCAAGTGTTGGAAAACTACACCCTCTTTCTGGCCTCTGATCAAGATCAATGTTTCAGAGAGAGACATAGAAGAGCAAAGGAGTTAAACAAAAGTTCAGATAAGCATAACAAATACTGGGAAGATGAGATCCTCCAAGCAGAGTGCTCTACAAAGCACTCATGTTAATCTGGGCAAGGCCCTCATCAATTGCTGTGTGCAGAAAGAGCTATTCTTGGACTCATAAGGAGGTAAGGGATTTATTTCCTCAGCTGCATGGAGTCATGCTATGAGATATCATTAAGTAAGAACAATTAGGATTTGAGCTTTCAATGCAAAAGATTTGTAGGTTTCCCTGTGTCTCCAGTCTTTTCCAAAAAGACCCTTCCTAAGTGACAGCCAGGGTTTCTCTATCATTTAACTATATAATCCTTACAAGTAATTTCTTTATGTCTGTGTGGTAAGTGGCTCTGTTGCCTTCTATCTGAGTATCACTAGATGAGCTTGGTAATTCGTACTTTGGTGTGATAACAAAATAAAATATTGAAGTGTATTTTAATTTGATCAGTTCAGTGGTGATCCACCAGACTGGATTTAATTTACCTTGCAATACTTTGACTACAGTTAAGATAAATCACAGGAAAATTGATGATAAAATCCAGAGTGGTCAATTTAGGCTATTTAGTTTTATGGTTGCAATTGGCAGTGTGAGGAGATTGCACTAATACACAGAACTGAATTTTCAGAGTGTGGGAAGCAAGCACGCAAAGGGTCTGATGGTTAACTTTCTGGCACCGAATGCTTTCCTGCGACACTGCAATCATTACTTCAGGCAAAAACAAATCGCTCTATGATGTTTTGTTGCTTCCTCAGCAGAAAAAAAACTGTTCAGCTCTATCTTCTGTCAAGCCTGAGCCTTCTCTTCCTTTCTGTGCATATGGAGGGTCCCCAGGAGGCACACAGGGGGTCTGTGGCAGCATTGTGTAAGAGACCAGAATGAAGGAGGGAGGAGTGCAAAATGATCCCTAGTGCCCAGCTGAGGTTATTGCGATGGAGAGGAGCCAGGGACAGCCCATTTTATTGAAGCATCTACTGAGGTGTTTAGTTTTGCAGAGCAACAAATCTTTTTTTTATTATTATTTTTTTTTCAGAGCCCAGTCTTGATCTCTTGTAAAATGGAGTCTTATTCAGATCTGGACCACAGCCTATCACTGCTAATTCTGATATAGAATTTGACTTCCCCTCCAGAGAAAAGAGTTTAAACTCAATGTTTTTCCTTAAAGGCAACACAGATGGTTTATTGAGTGACCCAGTGTTTGAGATCCAAGGAAGCTTAAATGGATAAAATAAAAATGAGGTCCAGGACTCAAAGAGATTGGCTAACTTCTAGTAGGTAAAGCCAAGTTAGAACATGGGCACTACCACAGTGAAGTGGGACCAACTTGATTGGGTTCCTACATTTTCTATCTGTTTCCACCCACCTTTTTACCCAATAATGACTGGCCTGACACTTGTTTGGGCTATAGTTGATGCTACTGCTACAAAACCTGTTACCCTATTAGCAGAACAATTGTCACACACTTCATGTTGAGGTTTCCAAACCATGAAGACTTAATCATTAATGGGAATGATTTATACAAAGCTACTTATTGATGAACTAGGAGAGCATAGAACTTCTTTCCTGAAGAGCAATATCAAGCAGATCATGTCAGAAAGGAGAAATACTGTCACTGTTGTGAAATAACTATTTTTTAAACTTGATTGTTTTACTACCATTCCTGGGTTAGGTAAGTTGTGTTAATGTAGCTCTACTACCTTCTAATTCCCCACTGCAGTTTGGAGAGTTTTGCTGCTGACTATGATGGGACAGGAGTTTACATTGAACTGCTAATGAACTGAATGTTTGCACATGCTTGAGTGCAGTAACTCATGAGCTACGATGTGCTCTGTTGCTGGTGTGACGCTCTGCTAAGCTCTCTTGCTGGTTGTGTTTGCAAGCTCTGCCTCACCAGGCATAGAAGAAGCTTTTTGGCTTTGTGTCTTATCTGAGATCCTGGGTTGCCCTACTAATGTTCTCCATGGCACCTGGTGGGGTGAGCAAACCTCTCCAGTAAGCAAACAGCAGAGTCTAACATTGGGTGTGGGAGCACAGAAGGTGTACAGAGGGTATTGCACTGGAAAGACTTGGCATGGCCTAGGGAGGATGGGGCAGAAGAAAGACCCCCTGTGGGAAGACAGACGTGGGAGAGTGCAACAGGCAAGGTGGTGCTGAGCAGTCCTGGAGGTCCAGGAAGCTGCATAAATGGAAAGCTGCAGGACAAAAAGGGAGAGACAAATAATTGCTTTAAGTAGATGAAGGTGCTGAAGCAGATTGCCCTTTACCTGAGTAATTTGACGTGAAGGCACTACCCCAGCTATGCATAGTAGGGTGTGCTACATAAACATAACTACACATTTTTCCCCAAAGTACTGTCCATTACAATGATTGCAATGGTTCTGGATAATTAATTGCAGCTATTACAAAAATAACATGATTCTGTAACACATCTGTATCTCTTAAATTCAGGCCATTCCAAATTCTGGCTGGTTTCATCAGTCACATGCTCAGAAACACTTTCAATGCACTAAGGAGAATGATAAAAGCTATAAATCAGGTGTTTAAATCTCCACAGTCACGCTAGTTTGAAAGAAATTCAACATACCAGGAAAAAAGCCAGATTTTGTTGTTACAATAAAAGGTTCTTCTGCATGTGCTAACAGATTACATGTTCCTGATATTCTAGGCAAGTGCAGTGTAGGTTTACAACAGTGATAAAATGTAAATTTCACCTATAAGTCTTACCATTGACATGGAGGATAACAACATACACATATATGTGTTCAAAAATGCTGTTTTGAAACTGCAGGGGAAGGGATAGTAGAACAGTATGTCTTCTCTGAGATAAATATACTGAATCATATAAAACATATACCTATTTTTTAAGTTACTTAGAATTGTAGTGTTTAATATGCAATATGGGCATGTAGTATGTAGGTCATAAAGGTATAGTGAACATATCAACATATTGAGTGTTAGATGAAGGAATAAATTTTTCAGGATCAGAAGAAGAGGCACAACACTAATAAAATAAAGAATAAAAGCCAAATAACAGGAAAGGCAGAGCATCTGTAACAGCTATGATTTATTTTCCTTTGCCCTACAGCTTTGGTAGCAATTACATCAGAGGACACGTGGATATGGCTATAAAATGCTGTTAAAAAAAAAAAAAACAAAACTAAATGGAATAGCCAGTTTGTGCTGACATGGCTGAAGCTGCTTTGGGTTTGAGTCACTCGTGGTGGATGAAGCTCTGGAGTCACGGTTGGATAAATTCACCACATGCAACCAAGAGCACTTACATTCTAGTGAATCAAGGCAAGCAAATTTACTTTTATAGTCCAATATTCCAAAAGTATCCCAGCCCTAGGACACATGAACTCCAGAAGTGCCCTGACATTAGTCTGCACCTGAACTGTCTTGCACAGGGCACCATGCTGGTTTTGCAGCAGAGGTTTTATCATTGCTGACAAGTGCTTTTTGAAAACTCAGCCATGAATATTCTGAAAGGTGATGGCAAACTTGGTTCTCTATCCTCACCCATGGTTTTATCAAAAACTAACCAGAGGGTTTAAAAAAAAATATTGTGAACTTCTGTCAGAGAAACAAGATAGAGTCTGAGAGCTCTCAGAGCACTCTGCCTATCCACCTGCAACCAGAGTTACGCTCCACATGACAATCCTCACTCATAAACAGATGGTTGAGTCTCTATTTGCCTTGGTGAAATGGTGTCCACTTGCTTCAGAGTGAGATTCAGACCGCTTTAAGTGACAGGGTCCTTGCCATGATGCTGGCTGGGGGGGGAAATCCAAAACAGAAGTCTTTCTCATAGATAGCTTCTTCACTTTATGCAAAATGTGTTGTGACACATTATCTCTTCAACATGCAGCAAAGTGTACTTTGCAGCGATGGAAGCAATTCGGTTAAATCTAGCCTGTACTTGTGTTCTCGTTCGTTATTTATAGCAAGTGTGGGAGTATGTTGGCCTCTTCTGACAGCATATCATGGCCATCTTAAATTCTGAAAGCACTTTTTTGTTACCACAGTAAACGTTTAAGAAGTTTAATCTTAAATTTGAGAGTGATTTGAAGACCAGTCTGTTCATGACACATTAACAAAATTAGACTAGGGAATGTGTATGGAACAAACCCTTGTGCTTTTATAAGAAGCAAGGTTGTTGGGAGTGCGCTACCCCATGTGCATGCTTCTAAGGCATGGCCTTGATGGTCCATGGTGATGCCTTCTGGATGTGTTTGCCCATGACATCTGAAGAAAAAAGTGTTTACTGAAACATCCTAGGTAATTTAGGAAATCAAATCTCAAGCTGTAGTGGAGAACACTTTGCATGGTATGAACTGGAGTTTCAACAGGGAGCATAGTCATACAGCCACAGAATCACAAAATGGTTTGCATTGGAAGGGACCTTAAAGATCTGGTACCAAACTCCATGCCAAGGGTGGGGGCACCTTCGACTAGATCAGGTAGCTCAAAACCCCAGAGGCAGAGGTAAAAGAGTTAATTCTGCTTTAATAAGATGACATGGAAATATTTTTTTCTCACTAATTAAATATGAAACTGACTAACTGTATGCAAGTGTAATTTTCTTATCTTATTAGCCATGTTCATTTCTGAAGTGAATAACTACCAGCACTGGTACAGTATATGGGCAGAATAATAGTCATACTGATTTTTACTTTAATCTCTGAATACAATTAGCATAATTTAAACCATTATAAGCTACAGCAGATAGAAATCACATTATAGAGACTGTAGGTGGAGAAGTGGGTGGTCACATGCAGAGGGAAAACTGGAAGAGCACTTAAAATACAACCGAATAATAAGCATGCAAGGAAATGTAAAGCTACATGGAATTGAAAGGCATATTTTTTCTAGTGATGGGGGGGAGAAAAATGGATAATCAAGAGCAAGGTTCATGGACTTCTACTACTGTGGGCCCTGATCCCAAGAGATGTGCTATACTCCATTGTGTGGGCACTGCGTTCACTCCAGCCCTGTTTATATGAATGGGGTTTTTAGGCAGGCACCCTGCACCCTTCAGGAAAAGCAGAGGGTGTTTGGGGTGGGAGCAAGCAGCCAGCTATGGAGAAACCACAGGAACTGAGTACATGAAGAAATAGAGAACATGGAGATGACATTTACAGATAGGCAGAAGGAATGATGGCCTTACTCCTGAGCATTTTTAGTTATTTGTCTTTGGGGAATAAATCTGAGTTTTCTCTTTCAAGGTATCATGTGAGTGGTTTTGGCACAGGTAGCAGAGGTCAGTACCGCCTCCTTTTCCATTGTTATCAGGTCATAAGCACAATAGTTTATACAACTATTTTATGGGGCATAAATCCAAAATTCCATTTTCCATCAGAGGAGAGAAACAGCCCAGTGGAATCTCCATTGATACAGATCACATCTTACCTGACCAGGTGAAGAGGTGAAGAAGCCAAGATATGATGGGAGAAGGAAAGAGACAGGTCAGATGAGGAACCAGAGGAAGGGACCTGGAACCACGGTGTGAAGTGTGTGTTTCAGTGGGTTTGTATGTGAGAGAAAGGATAGGAAAAAAAAAAAAAAAAAAAAAAAAAGAAGAGAGAAAGGATAGTCTGGATGAGGAGACTGGATCTGGAAATCCTGAACTGTAGGCTAGGACTGACCAAATAGGCAAAGGCAACAACTGTGGTAAGAAAGTGCCACAAATGAGGACAGATGGGCACAAGTTGCTGCAGAGAAACCAAAGTTTGAGGAGAATGGGAAGAAGATGGTCCCCACCATACCCTAAATCTGAGCCTGGGGCACTCACATTGTCCTCTGCTGTCAGCAAATACCAGTAGAGCCACTGGCAAGCCATTTTTCTTCACCTACCACTGCAGTTGCCCCGTGGAAAAAAAGGGCTTACAATTAAAAACTCAGGATAAAACACCGTAAGTTCTTTTTCCTTTTGAAGCATACTTGCCTTCTTCATTTACATCCTGTACAAGTTTCTTCGTTGTTTTCTGAGCAAGTAACAAAATTAAGCCCAGGAAGTTAGGCTGTTTAATCAGTAATAAACCAAAGTTGTCCGTAATTAAATTTCTGTGCCCCCTTTTTAATATTTGCAAGGAATTCTGAAGGATTTAGTCCTTAGCACAGACCTGTCTAAAATGTTACCAAAGGCAACAATGGAAAAGCTGTGCTGAGCTGGTATAGCATATCTTGATCATTAAGTAAATCTTATTTATATCCTGACAATTTAACCAGAGCATATTGTTTGACATGACTTAGAAATGTTCTTCATTGTGTTGTGACTGCAAGTATACAGAGGCCAGGCTTTACTGCTGAAGACCACAACACGACTTTGATATATTCTCCATATCAATTTTATTGGTTTCCTATCATAATGACATTTCTGAACACAGACCTCATTCCTAAGTGTCCATTCCATTATTGCAGTACTCTCTGGTTTTTTAAAGTTTTTGCCATGAAAAGCCAATCTCCAAACTATATTTTCTGCTGCATAATAGACAGCATCACCAAATGGCACTTGTAAAAGCAGCCTTTCATATGAGTAAATGTCAGACTGGAAGTTCAGACACTTGCATGATGGTCCCAGGTTGCCCAGAGAGCTCCTACACAGTTTTCATATAGATATGAAAACATTCTGCTTTTTGGATCAGCCCTACTTGCATTTTTATGATGAATTAAGCAAAGCTACACTGAGATATGGAGTGTAATCTGTGTGTGTGTGGTAATTAATTGGTCAGAAGATCTGTAGAATCATGATTCACATCAATGTATATCACCTTCAGAAATGTGTCCTTTGCAATGTTTGTAGACAAGCAGTATATATAAAGTAAAGGTATATACATACTGTGCAGTGGTACTTCTGGCAAAGATGACAGATTATTATATTCTATGATAATATCTTCAAGCTCTGATTTTTGTTTATTAAAATAATATTACCTGTATTTCATGCACCAAGAAAGAGTTGCAATTGCACCAAAGCACTCTAATGCAAAATTTCAGCAAAGCCAAAGCCAGTTTGTAATTAAAGAGAAGACTTTTTCCAGGTTTTCTTGTAAGTTTTGTTCTTTATAGACTTTTTAATGAGATTAACCTCTTTAATGCAAGTGCCTAGAAAATGGGTAGTGACATGTCTGTAAAAGAGACACACAAATACAGAATGTTTCTATTTCTGAAGGTGAAAAGGAAGGCAGCAAGTAAATAATGTTAATGTATGTTTAACACTCTAGTTCTGCTATTTATTTAGAAAAAAAATGTATGAAAGAATATGAAATGATAATGACACCCCGTGCGCAGCCCAAACTCTTAAGAAATAGCAGTGATCCTGCAGCATTGCATTTGTCTCTCAGTGCCAGGGCTCTATATTTAACAAGTTTTCCCTGGGTCCCACACCCAGATGAATTAATTGGAATGCAGAAGGGAAGCCAGAGCTCATCTGACTCATTAGGAGGTTGACACGCAATTACCATTAATTAAAAATGCCTTCTAGAGCCACCATGTGAAACCATCAGGATCTCCATAAGCAGGACTTAAGCATAGCATTGCACTCAGGACAAATGCAGATTTGATTAATCTGCAAAATTACGTTGTTGATGTGCCAATTAAAATGTGAAGGCATCCTTAGAGAAGCAATGCCCAATGAACTTTTTTGTCGTCCACTTCACTGTCACTTGCAAGCAATATATCCAAGGAAATGCTTCTCTACATGGGGAATGTATTGAAAAAATACCCATTCTAACAAAATGTTTTGTTGATGCCAAATGATTTTCTCTCTTTCCTTTTACCAGCCACTAGTGAGAAAAAAAATTTGAGGTAGAAGTGTGATGACAAATGATTTACAGATGGATTCTAGTTTCACTATATCCCAATTAGGATGGATTGTAAACACTTTCCTTTCTTATCCCAAGATCCTTCTCAGAATCTCTTCCATTTAGGATTAGCTTGTTAGGTTTAGAATAAACTATTCAAAAGACTCTAAACAGCTTTTGAACTAGCTCAACAGAATTAAGGTGCCTATGTCATAGATGTTCCTTTGAAAAATTTTATCTTTTCCCATTCATCTAATATTTTAACATGTACTCCTGAATGTTTAAGTACTGTTAATTGAGCTTTTTATTACAACTTTTGAAAAAAATGAAATAGAGCAATTCAATGTACAAATATACATAATTATGCAACATTATAAAATCATATACATTAAAACAATCATGTGCCTACTCTATACTTATTGGTGTTCACTAGTCATAAGAACCAGCCAATCTTGCCTTTGTCTGTAAAAAGGATAATACCTAGTTTCTAGGTTTATTGTATTGTTTCTTCTTAGGAAAAAGAGAAAAAAAAACCCCACACACAAAAAAACCCAAAGAAGAGCCCCAAAGAAAGAAAGACAAGCCGACACACACAAAGAAGGAAGAGCACACAGAAACACAGCGACCAACCAACACAG
>JANHGN010022407.1:40076-89800 GCA_024605025.1 Megaceryle maxima | reverse complement strand
TGGATGGCCGCACAACCTTCAGGTGTATCTGCCAATCCTCCCAGTTTTGTGTCATCAGCAAACTTGCTGAGAAGACATTCTGTCCTGTCATCAATGTCATTCCTAAAGATGTTGAACAGGACCAGTCCCAGCACTGATCCCTGGGGAGAAACATCCTTTCCATGTCAAGGAAAACTTTTGAAGGTATTGCAATATAGAAGCATGTTTTTTCTTATATGACCAATGAAAAGATGCTTTCAGTTGAAGAAGACATTATGTCCCATGTCATTCAATTTTACCTGTACACATTAACCTTTTTTAGTATATAGGCCTTTGTTCAACAAGTTAGCTACAAATAAACAAATACTGATTTTGCTTTTGCATAAAAATCCCTCCAGATAACAGGAGCAATCCAACTGAAAACTAGAGTCAAAAATCTTGTTTCACTTATAAAAATTAAATGCAGACTGAGATTTTTTCCTTGTGTTTCCTTTTTTTATTCTTTCTTGCGGAAAGAGGTGATATGCTAGGAAATATAAGTGTCAATAAAGTATAGAAGTGATGTTATTAACAGTATGGATGCTGTGTTTTTTGGAAATATATCTAGAAGATTTACTGCCTGGTATCTCCCCTGAAGTCATATGAATCACTGAAGAAGGTGGAGCTGAGGGGTGGGACGGGAGCTATTTATCAAGAACATTTGAGAACAGCTACCAGGCTAAAAGAAACAGAAGACAAAAGATCCATTTATTTAATCATCTTTGATCATTTACAGGCTTTGTTTGAATGTGTTTGTATCTGTCCTTGCAAAACTGGAGAGTGTGCAAACTTTGTTCCAGGCACTAAGTCTTTCTCCTCCCAGATCAATTTGATTGAATTCATAGGAGGGAAAAAGAAAGTGTTTGAAGCCGAAGGTAGCTTAACATCATTGATGTTCCAGTGGAAACTGAAGTCTGTCCTACTACATCTGCAAATCGAATGTGTTTTGGGTCACAATGAAAACAAATTTGGTATTTGCAGCCACTATAGAAAAGGCCTTTGACGCATTATAAGAAAGAGTAATTTCCATGAGGGTGTCCAGTACCACCTAGAAGAACCAAATAGTAAATAATATAATTTCCATCAGTGCTTCAATGGTGAGTTTCATAAGGGAGAAACCTCTAGAAATTTGGTTATTTCCTAGTAAACTCTGCAGGTTTCTGAGTAGCTTTTGTACAAAGCTCTTGGTTTAAATTATGTTAATCTTCTTCACAAGGCAGTGATAAGCAACTTTCTGATTAAGAGAACAAAATAAGGAAATAATGGGACAAAGTCTCTGTGGATGTTAATTAGTGCAATACCCTTGAAGTCAACACACAACAAACAATTTCATTTGCTATCCGGTATGTTCTAAAATAGGGAAAGAATGTTAAAATTCTTTTTGTGCCAAGACTAAATCCTGCAAATTTACCATGGAAACTATGTATTTATTTATTTATTTATTGGCTTCCTCTCCTTTTTGCACTTGAGTTACAGTGATTCATTTAGAGACAGGAGATGGAAGCATTGCATATTGGGGTGGGGATTTTGGAGAGGAAGGTTGAAGAGAGAAATGAGGACCTGTGGAGGGGGAGCAGAGACAGCAAAAGAGCAGATCAAGAGCTAGCAAAGGCCAGATGCTTCTAATAGTTGGAGAATTAAAATATGGAGGAGGCAGTCATTCTTCAGAAGCCAGGAAGCCACCCTGCAAAGCAGGGAGGGCCAGGATGACCCACTATTCCAACGTTTGACCAACGCTTCCAGTGAAGAAATTTTTCTTAATGTCTGTTCTAAACCTCCCCTGGCACACCTTGAAGCCATTTTCTCTTGTTCTAGCACTTGTTACTTGGAAAAAGAGAACAACATCCACCTTGATACAATCTCTTTTCAGAAGCACACTGTGAGTTCATTTTTCATGGAAGACAAAATTTTAATCAATCCCTCCCTGTTTTAATTCAGTTAGGACTTTATCTGACTGACGAGAATACCAGAGTCAAACCAGATCTGCCCCTTACCAGCCTAAATACAGGACCTTTGGGTTCATCTGTCTCTGTTTCCCATTTCATGGTGTTTCCACTTTTTTCATCTATTTCTCTCAGGTGGTGGAGCATTTCATCATCCTTCTGTCGGCATAATGTCATGTCTGTTTGCTTATACTAAACATGAGGAATTTTTTATGGTGCCTCATCAACCGCATTGAATTTTTAGAATGATTTGTTCCTTCCTACTTCTTTTACTCACTCATACAGTAGACTTGTTCATGACAGAAATGAGACATTTCAAGGCTGATTAGATGCTGTAGCAGCCTAGCACAAAATTACATCTTTCTGCCTTGCTGTGTTTTTAATATGGTACCTCACTGACTTCCACAGCCCTCAGCTGTTCACCCTTTTTTTGCTGAGGACGTCCACAAAATAGAAAGATAGAGCAAATGCATACTTAGAGCAAATGTATACTTAGACAGAACCTCAGCAAAACTTCAGAGAGTGAATGGACTAATCAGGGCTTACAAGGTTTACAAAATTCAGGTTTTGCATGTTGGTAAGTCTGCATTTACTTTTCACATTATTTATTTGTAACCCTTTGATGTCCTGGAGTCTGAGGTATAGGTATGGTCCTTGCTATGGACGGCCTCTGTACACAGACTTATTTGTACCCCAGAGACCATCTAATTTCAGAACATAAAATTTCTGTGTAGGAATGTGCTTCTCTCTCCACTGAGTAATATAGGTGCTTCTAGACCACATGCTAGGTACTGCATAGTGCCTTGACATAAAAATCAGATGTTTAGATTTTGTCAGTTTTCTTCATATATTTACTGTCTCAAAGCACTTACACTCTTATGGAGTGCTACATTTAACTGCTTTTTGTGTACTGCATTGCATTTCTCATTTTTGCACAAGTGACTGTAAAATACATAAATGGACATGGTATTTTTCTGTAGTGAAAGCCAAATCAAACAAAAGCCTCTATAAAAAACTCAAAAAAAAAAAAATCTTTGAAGTTTCAGGCAGTTTTCCCACTTGAAAATGGGCCATCAGTATTCTTACAATGAAGCTTTCAGGTTCATCAAACTGTTTGTTCCAGCCCTCCATCGTTCTGATTGCTACTCATGTCCTTTGCAGTAGTGTTAAATTTTGTATATCTACTTCTGTGAGTTCTGCACAGCATTGAAATGACTGCTGATTCAGAAGGTAATGGGGATTTTTTTTTCCAGGTCAGTAAATATAAGCTTAGGATTCAGCATGCAGACTGGTGATGTTGAAAGACCAGCTTTACAGTTTCAACTCTAAATAGGAAAGACAGTCTGTGATCTAAAAGGAGTAGAAAACAGAGGACTGTGAGGGAAAGTAGTGTCAGGCTCTCTTTAGTAAACTTTTTTAAGACTTACTTGCACTTGGAGTCTCATATTTGGCATTTGGGAGACTCGAGATTTCTGCTTTGTCCAAATTTTTGCTATGTTGAAGTTTGGAATCAAAATTATTTTTATTTCCCATCAATAAAGATGCATTTTAATTGTTTTCTCCTTCTGAAATTTAAAAAAACCCAATTCTTGCAGCCAGGCAGCTGCTGACTGTGAAGTGTTATAGGATGATACAATATATTTTCATGCCTCAGTTGATAAAGGTGTATGCATATATGTACATACGTATATACATATGTATGTATTACAGGAAGGAAAGCTTTCCTTCACAATTACAAATGTTTTAGAGTCTGGATTCATGACCATAGATGGGGAGTTTGGAAGATTTATTATATTCATGCTGCCTTGGAACCAGAGACCCAGAACCATGGGATCCCTGCTGACACCCACAGGAAAGAAATGGTGTGGGGATATAAAGCCTGGGATCCCATGCTCCAGAACTGTTCAGAAGGCATGTTTTTGTCAAACCCATGCTCTTCAGGTCATTCAAGCTTGTCATGCCCAAATGCTCATGTGCAATGCTTGGAAACCACTAGAATGGTTGAACAAGCAAGAATTTTGTATCATGGAAAGATTTCCAGTCAGTCCCTGTAATAAGTGTGCAGTCCTGCCTCTCCACAAAACTCAATGTGATAGAAGAGCATCTCCCAGATATTTTGTACTCTCAGAACCAGGGTGAAGTATGAAAAGGCTCTTGCATTTTCCTTGCATGTGTTAGGGTAAGGCATGGTGACACTGCACTCCCCTAGCCACATAAGAATCCTGGGGAAAAACAAGTACATGCACATCTATGAAGGACAAGACTACAACTCTAACTACAGGAGCATCCTTCTTCTGCATAAATGAAAGGATCTTGTTGGAACAAATCTTCACGGGAAAGGCAAATTTGTAAGAAACTGTCTGATTTTCATGTTACTGAGGCTTTCTGTGCGGTAGCACCAGATGCCAAAGAAAAATCAAGAGGAAAGTGTGAACCAAAAGCTGCTTCTCAATAACAAAGAAAGAGAGTGTGCCCATTCTTACACCTGTCTTGTGTGCAGGGGCAGCTTCAGTCCCAGGAACAATAGCAAAGGAAATTCTGCACTACTATGTGTGGTACACTCATTTTCTGTTACACTCTCTAAATCTTCACAGAAACTGTAAAAGTCCACTCACAATTAATAAGTAGAGAAAAAGAGTATCCCAAACCACTTTGGTTAATATGGAAAGTGAAAGTGTCCATGGCTCCTTCCTCATTTCCCTTATGTGGTGAAGGATGCCAGAAACTGAAACACAAAAACTGCCACAAACTGAAGAAATCAAACTAGAGGTCTCCACGCTGATAGATTTTTAGGCAGATCTTGCTGCTGCTCTTCTGAATGGCCATTACTGAGCTATTAGCTTTCTAATTTGGCCATTCATTTTGTTGAAAGTGTGTCTGCTAGTGTGCTTAGGCACAATGTGCTGTAACCTGTAAGGAGAAATGCTCAGAGTCGGAAACAGGTGGATGAAAATGAGCAGAGTATGAACAGGGGAGGACACATAGGAGCACGATCTATTCGTAGGAGGAACAGATATATAATGGGTTTGCAGACTTTGGCAGCTTTGCTTTCCTTATATGCAAGTATCAGCAGAGGAAAATACATGAGTACTTCATCAGGAATAGGAGTGTGAGGGGAGGTGGGAAGTGACCCTGCTGATGGGCTCCTGCCTGGGTAACAGGGCCAGAGCTAGACACCAAAGCCTTGTCAAAGTAAGTGAAGTAAGTTGCATGTGGAGGAAGAGCCAAGAACATGTAAGAGTGAAGGAAATCAATACAATTATCTCAATAGCTACCTTCTGAATTGGAGTAAGGGTGGCTTGTAAGCACTGAAGTTGGAGAAGAGTAGTGCAGGCAGAAAGGGACCAGAAAATCTGTAATATTCTGCCAGTGTTATTGGAGAAAGGCATTTGCTCCTTGGAAATTTTATGCAGTACAAATATTACTTGATTTGTGTATAGATACAAAATTAAGCTTTTTTTTGTACCTCTATCCATCCTTATTATTGTTGATAATTGGCCACAAAAAAATCAGAAAAGAGAGAAAAGTGGGATATTTGTTTATTTGAGAACTTTAATTTTATCAATCAGGTGGTCTTTTTTTTTTTCTTTTCCTTTTTTTTTTTTTCTTTTTCTTTTTTTTTTTTCTTTTGTGCATTTTAAATGGACAAAATCTATCTGGACAGTATTGATGCATGATGTAGTATTTCATGCCCAGGATCTGTGGGGTTTTAAATCAATAGCTTCAGGTCTAAAAGATGAGCACCTTCTGCTTGAAACAAAGGAATAACTCCTGGTATTAGCTGCTGTAGAAAATGTTATTTGCCACTTCCCTGAGCATGATAAAGATCAATGTGGTGCTAAGAAGGTTACAGCAGGGTAGCAGATATTTTCCTGATTGCCCTGTGTTGTACAGTACCTGGCACAGGGTTGGCATTCATGCAAAATAAGACTCTTAAGATAATAATTAATGAATTATTAGTAATAATTTATTTTATTATAGTCATGCTATAATAGTCATTCATATAAATTAATGCTGCCTCAGAGAGCATATGTGCTATGAGGAACTTCTTTGTGCTCCTCATCTAATAGAAACAGATTTTCATGTAATATGTAAAGATGTTTGATTGCCTGAACTGCAGACTTCACCCCCTGTTATGGTGTAGACATGGCACCCAAAATTAATATTAGGAATGATGTGAAGATATGAAACCTGTTAATTCCCTATCAAAAAATCAGTCCAAAATCAGATTACTAGCTGAAGGCTTTTTTTGGGTGCCCAACATGGGTAAAGGAAACCTTTTCCATTATTTTCTCCTTCCTGAGGGCTAGCAGTCTTGCAACACAAGGCCAACACAGAATCATGTCTTCAGCTTCCATGAACCAACATCATACACATTAGTAGGTAATGCTTTTGCTTAACCTGATGTACTGCAAGTATATGATTTACTATAATTTTTGAAACATCCTTAAGTTCTTGTCAGGTTGTGCTTCATGAACTATTCGTTTGGCATAGGGGATGCAGAATTGTCCCAACTTGCATGAGAGGCTGGGAACAGCTCCCAAATAGCTGAGACAGCAGGAGGACCTAGTCAAAGTACAAGCAGCTTTGCATAGATGACCTGTTTTGATTTGAACCAATTTCAGTTTATTTTTGGACTTTTTTTTTTCTGTTTAAGTATAAAGGAAAGAAAACATCAAAGAACATGAGACACAGATCTGAAAATGGGCATCCATTCACTCTAGGGAAAAAAAGGACAATTACATTTCCCTTACATGCCCCTTCTTTCCAGCCTATGTGAAACACTTCCTGATCCAAGAATTTCTGGATTTTAAAAGTGTTGCTAATTCAGGAATTTTAACACTGAAAACCACCTAAGATTGTTGACAATTTTCATGCCTTAATTATAGCCAGTTTTTATCTGGAGTTTAGAATGTAGAGACCTGGACAAGCTTGAGAAGTGGACCCATAAGAATGTCATGAGGTTCAACAAGGCCAAGTGCAAAGTCCTGCACCCTGGGTTGTGAAAACCCCCAGTATCAACACAGGCTGGGGGATGAAGGGATTGAGATCAGACTTGCAGAGGATGGTGGTGGATGAAAAGCTGGGGATGAGCTAACAATGTGCACTCACAGCCTAGAAAGCCAACTTCATCCCGGGCTGCATCAAAACAATCATGGCCAGCACATCAAGGGAGGTGATTCTACCCCTCTACTCTGTTCTCATGAGACCCTACCTGGAGTACTGAGTCCAGCTCTAGAGCCTCCATCCAAGAAGGACATGAACTTGTTGAAGCAAGTCCAGAGGAAGGCCACAAAAATTATCAAAGGACTGGAACACCTCTCGTATGAGGTCAGGCTGAGAGAGTTGGGATTGTTCAGCCTGGAGAAGAGAAGGCTCCAAGGAGACCTTATTGCAGCCTTTCAATACCTAAAGTGGACTTACAAGAAAGATGAAGACAAACTTTTCAATAGGGCCTCTTGCAATAGGACAAGAGGTAATTATTTCAAACCATTATTACCTATAAAAGGATAGATTCAGACTAGATATAGGGAAGAATTTTTCTATGATGTGGGTGGTGAAACACTGGAAGAGAAGTGGTAGGTGCCCTATCCCTGGAAATGTTCAAGGTCAGATTACATGGGGCTCTGAGTAACCTGATCTAGTTGAAGATGTCCCTGTTCATTGCAGGGGGGGTTGGGCTAGATGACTTTTAAAGGTCCCTTACAACCCAAACTATTCTATGATTCTATGAAGAAAATAAGGAAGAAGTGTTACTGAGCATGGAGGAGAAGAGTAAGAAAAAAAAAACAAAACCAAATATAACATTAATTTTGTAATGGAAAAGTATGAAAAAATCCACACTTACTGTTACAGAATAATATTTTTTCAAAAAAAGTAAGATTTTAAATTTCACTTTGATTTCTTGAATTGTTTTGAATTTGAATATCAAGTACATTTTGGGAAAATTATTCCATAATGAAATGCTATGCTATGATAACATACATAAGTATATTATGACAAATTACAGCACATTTACTGACCATCTGACTTTTTACTTCTTTTTAAAACAAATGTATTTATACTTCCTCAGTTGTGCAGTTAGAGATAAAAACATGCTAATTAAACACTTTTTTTCAAATAGCTACACAAGTATTTTTTCTCTTCATACTCAGGCCTTTAAATACTTGTGAAAGGTTGTATCTAACCTGCAAGCATAAATGTGAAGGTGCAAAATCCAGGATAAGCATTTCATTCTTTTGTGATTGCAAATTGAATTCAGGTTCTATAGAGTTGGCCAAAATTAGGGTTTCAGGTAGTTATTTGGTTCAATTAGTGCTATTACAAAAACAGTTTTAGGAGAAAGATTCAGGGTGTGTCAATTCAATATCTTCATTTTTTAACAAGGATGTACGTAAGAAAAAGTACTGCAAAGGAGTAGGCAAAATCACTTCTTACAAATGCATCCTCTACTGTTAATTCTTATACAAATCCTGTTTAGGCTTCTGTTCTTTGTAGGGCTTGTTGTATTTTTTTTTCTGTGGCTTTGTGGTTGGTTTTTTTTGGTTTGTTTGTTTGTTTGTTTGTTTTTAATGTAATTTCTCATGCACTGAAGTCCAGGTCTCAGACCTCTTACTCAAGGCAATGACACTCCCCATTTCCCAGCTTCAGGGCTGTGGGCTGGGGTGGTTTGGCCAGGGTGGGAAGCAGGTTTGCAGAGCCAGACAGAGAGCCACACACAACCATCTGCCTTAGACTTCATTGCTCCATACTTAATGGTCATGCATTTGCATTCTCAGCCTGGTGCAAACACAGTATTAGTCAAATCTGCACTTCTGCTTCATCTCAGAATATAACTAGAATAACTCTTTTTTTTAATTGGGAAATGGCTAAAAGTTATTCCTGACCTTTTTATCTTGCAAGCAATGCCACTGCCTTTCTATTAATAACAGGCTTTGGGGAGTGTTTCGTCTGCACTAGCAGCAGAAGTGCTATTTCTTACTCAGTTTGGTATCTGCAATTACAGTACTTTTCTGAAGTGCAAAAGACATCTATAAAAATCAAACCTATTTCCCTGCTTAACATCAGACGGTGCAGCAGCTCACTGCTGCTTCCAGCTCACATTATGTTTTCCTCTTTTTGTTGAAACTCTGTCTGTGGTGATTGTGGATAAATGTTTGCTATCAGTTAAAGGACCTTCACTGAAGTGGCAGGAATAATGTATTTCACCTAAGAGCATGTTAAGTTTGTTTAGCTTGGATGTTTACTGATGTCTTGGTTAAGACGTTCAGCTCCTACAAAGTCCTCCATTGCCAAGCTGTCTGAACAGAGGAGCATAGTCCTTGAGGGCAATGCTAGTGGGAAGATGGAGAAGAGAAGAGATGGGTTTAATTTCCTACGAGACCTTAATTTCTTTCTTTTGGATGGACAGTGCCAGAGAGGCTGTTTTCTTCTACCTGCTCTTGTGTTCTGCAAGGCAGCTGAGAGGTCACTTGAAATTCCTGAATATCCCAGACAGAAATAAATATTAGTGGGGTTGCTTAAAAAGGAAGAAGCTGGTGTTGGTGCATCAGGGGGGACCAGAGCATCTGCACTTTCAAAAGGCTCCCTGAGATGGTTGGTTCACTGCCCTCTCTTCATTTAGGTTTAGAAAAGCTATTGCTGGTTACAACAGACCAAATTTCTCATCAGGCCCAGCAGTGACTCACCTTGCAAGTAGAGTTTCAGCTTGTCAATAAATTACAACCCCATTTCACTCTTTTGACCAGTCTTTCTTTCCAGAAGGTTTCCCTTTCCCATGCCAAGCCATCCTTGGGGGATGTGTCTATTCAACCATGTGCAAAAATCAGACCGTGTCATGCCATCACAGGGTTATTTTGTACATGTAGGTCCACATTCACAGGAGCACTGAGGTCCTGACCAGACCCCTGGGGCCAGACAGTGTGTTTTGTCTTCATCCCCAATCCAGGCAGTCCCCTGGGAAGGAGGAGAGGTGCATTAGCAGGTCTCCAAGTATTCCTGGTCCTTCCTGGCCTGGCTCTTGACCCAGAGACACCACCTACCCCCAGGTCCCCCAGCAGCCTTAGAGTAAACCCCTTTCCTCAAACTACACAGTCAGTGGACCTTTTCTCTCACTCCAGAGCTAGCCCTGGCTCCAGTACCACTACAGCATCTCTTTCTCTTAACTTTATCTGGGAGGGGCTGGCATCCACTGAGGGACCCAAACATTATAGCAAGGGTCAGATGAGCTGTCCTGCCTGGTGCCAGCAAACAGGCCAAACCCCCATAAGGGAAGGGTTACAGATGCAGTCGCTGCAATAAACTGTGAATCGACTGTTAATCTGCAGTCATAGCTCTGCGGCTGTTTTCCTCGGAGCACTCTGCCTGGTGATAATCTGCATAGATAGTTTGCTTTTTTTTCCCCACCAGCCTCTTGTTTTCTTCCATGAATTCTATATTACCTCTTGTGTTTTACCTTTCCTGGCAAAACTGTTTCTCCTCATCGCACGTAACTCTCCCCTGGGGCCAGTTATGTAAGGTATTGCTGCTTGGTGTTTGTACAGCCCTACATCTTGATCTCCTGTAGAGAGCACATTGTGTATCCTACTGGCAGCAAACAAAAGCAGTTTCCTATATAAAATACACAAGTCCTGCTTCTGCGCTTGCATGTTTAGGCAAACACCCTCCTGCGTTTTGGGACGCAAAGGAAGAACACTATCAGTACCTACTTTCTCGGTGATGCATGGCTCTGAAGCACAAAAAAAATAATAAAAAAAATTAAAATCATCCTATTAAGGAGAAAAGAGCCTGCTTTGCTAGTCTGTGTTGTATATACATCTTCCACACTTTGCACTTTAAATGCAAACAGCTCTTTCAGCTCTCAGCGTCATAGTCGTTTCAAAGAGAAACACATTTGTTTTGTTTTAAATGAATGTATTCATACTGGATGTTAGTGGAGAGGCTACCCCTTTCTCGGGAGGCTCCTTTAGTTACAGCTAGTGAGATGGAGTAACACTTTCTTTAAAAGGGAAAAAAAAAAAAACCAAACAGGCAAAAATCCCACCTCCCAAAAAATCAAGTTCTATATGATCTGAGTGTTTTACACTCCTGTTGTGGGTAAGGTGTAGGTGTTCTTGCAGGGGAAAAGAAATATAAATATCTACTTTCCTCATTATATATTCAACTCTGTGGCTGGGTGACTTGTGTCTTCCCCTCTCCTGCCTCCAACCTTCCCCTACACACAAGCCGTATTTTATGTAGCTGCACTGCAGTTTGCTTATTACAGGTGATGGACTAAGCCCCAGCAATTAAGCCAGAACTGCAGCTATTCAAACTCCAGGCATTTCAGTGGACTGGGTTGGGGGTTTTATCCTGCAAGCTACACTGTTCTCAGTGCAGGGGACTATTAGCATGTCAGTCTAGGTGGCCACACTACTTTGGGACAGCTTAGCTGCATCTTCCTGGGTCCAGGCATCCCTGTGAGCCCTTGGACTGTGCAAGCACAGAGAGCATCAGCTTCTGCCTAGGTCAGACTGACCTGATAAAAGCAGGTCATAAGGTTTTCTGCTGTTTACTTCAATCTTCCAGGGCCAGAACAAGAAATAAGGGGATTTATAATCCCAGGTGCAACAATGTGAGTCTTTCTGGGTGATGTGGTAGTATGTGTTCAATGTCAAGGAAGGGCCTGGTTGTCAGGTTGGCATGGTGGTTTAGCCTGGGGGAGGGGAAGAAGAAATGGTCCCAGATGGTTGGATAAAGGTTTGTTTGCTCTCAAGTGAGGGACTCCTAAGTGAGCAGAAGCTGGGTTATACAGAGGTGAAGGATCTTGGGAAAGCTCTGAGCATGTGGGGAAGGCCAGGCCTGGCAAGGATGAGTGTAAAGGAAATAATTAATCCTTAATGAACGTGTGAGTGGGAGGCAGAAGGGGACTGCCGAGGATGGATGGAGCAATACCAGAGAGGGAGAGGTTGGGAATTGAATGAAACACAAAAAGACTTGCACAGAGTAAAACGCAAAGCAAAACAAACAAAACAAAACTTTCCCTGCAATTACTGTGGATTGCTCCATTTTTTCCTACCCTGTCAAACTAAAACACTCCCTGTAACAGCCTCCAGCTCCTCGCCTACCTTCCAGTTTCTATCCTACAGCAATGTTTCCCAAACTGCAAGGTGCACTCTCTCCTGAGGAGGAAGATGGAGCAGAGTGCACAGAGAGAACAAGAGATGAAAGAAGCATGTGAGTGCTTGACCAGCTTCTGCAACCTCATTCAAGTTTCCTGTCCCTGAAATCAAGTCCTTCACAGAAAAACCTCTCAACCATTCCTTTTTATTCCCTAGCTAAAATGGAATGCATAAGAAGACATATATATGATTTTAATATAGGAAGTTAGAGACCATTATGGCCATCCCAGTCACTACACCTGCTAACAGGCTGTGCTGTGTTGAGAACCACCTGCCTTTGAGCCACACAGCCATGGTGAACCTGCTCTGATTAAAGATGTCCCTGCTTACTGCAGTGGGGCTGGACTAGATGACCTTTAAAGGCCCCTTCCAACCCAAACCATTCTGTGGTCAGTAACTTCTTCATTTTTGTACCTTTTTGATACAAACATGTTACAAATGCACTACAAGTTTCATTTTGATGGGAGTATAGGATTGCTAAATTTCAGCTATCCTCCTCTGCCTGAGAAAACTGGAAACTGTTAAACACTTCAAAGCTATCAGACCCAGTTACTGTCAGGAGCAAGATCTGTGTGCTTTTTCACTAGCACTCATTGCTTACAGACACAGAGTGAAGTATGGTTTACATTTCTCCCAGTTGTCTCCCGTATTTGTAGACTGTCAGATCTGATAGACCTTTTAGTCACTCTCTTTTCCCACTTATTTTCCTCTTCTTTAAATTCTGTGTCATGCTGGCACTGTGAGATGTTCAGTGGGTTTTGTGGGACCACAGCACTTGAGAAACATCCTCTCCATTCAGTGTCTGCTTCCAGATGCATACACTCAAAATAAAATGGGCTTCTTCAGTTCTTCCACATATTGTCCACCTCCAGTACTAAAGCCACATAAAAGAGTGGCACATCTTACTTTGGATGTTTCTTGTTCCTTCTCCTGCTGCTGTGGTTCTAGGGGAGGACCCTGCAGGCCAGCAGCTTGTGAATGCTTTGCCATGCACTCCAGGGAAGCTGTTCTGCTTCACACAACCAAAATCTGCCTGAAGGTGGAAAAAACCCCACAATTTTGCAAAAGTACTATTGAGAACAAACACAGAATGGGAAATCAACTAGCTCTGTTCCATTGCTGATTTTATTTTAATATATATAGATTTTCCATAGATTTCCCACAGAACCATGTGTGACCTCCCACCTGCTAATTACAGATTTCTTATGTGGGTGGGATGCAGATTTCAGTTATATCAGCATTAATCTGGAGCAACTGCATTGATGAGTTTACAGTGAAGGTTGATTTGGGTTGGGGGTTTTTTGCCATGCATCTTAAATGGCATTTTAAACATTTTTTTTTTGTGGATTTGGGCCTCTTTTAATAATTTTAAGAGAATGCTGTCTTTTTATCTCCTCTTCCACTCAAATTCTATTGTCTTCACTAGTGGTTTGTAATAATATGTCTGTGAATTAATTCTCTAAAAGATTATTTTGTCTTTCTTTTTATTTTTTTGCAGGATGTGACAGAAGTGAAGATTCAGGCTAGAATGTCACTCGTAGCTGATCTGCTGCCTACCCACATTCAGACTCTAGAGTGGGAGATGAGACTTCTCTGTAGTCTGTGAAAGCTTGGATTGTTGATCAGGTATCTAGATCCACATATAATAAGGCTTATTTGTTCTGGTGGACTAAAACACTTCCTCTGACAAGGAACACAGAAGTAGGACTTCACAGAACAGAATCCCTTACCTGCTAACCATTAGTACCAGTCACTGCCAGATGGTCACTTCCAGTTTACATCTGGGTAGCTGAGACACCCTCCTTCCACCTGCCTTGCTTTTGGTCCACTTCTGTGTGTCTCTTAGTACGGACAAAAGCATCTTCTGAGATCTGGAGTAATGGTGGTAGATGTGTGGAAGCTGGGTATCAGTTTTCCCTTCACAGGCACTGGCAACTTGGGCAGAGATCACAGTGGATCAAAAAAAAGCTTCTCTCTCCTGTCACCATCCTGAACAGGCAGGAAGAAACATACATGCTGCTTTCTTACCTCGGGTGTTGCTTAGTGTCTTAAAGTTTCTGGTAGTTACTAGTTTCCTCTGGCAGTAGTGATGCATGGGAAGCTGTAGATCCAGCGATGCAAGAAATGCAAGAGCATTTCATTCATGGTGTGGGAGAATAACTGCTTTCCCTAAGTTATGGACCTGTTTTTCATCCTTTTTTTTTTTTTCCTATTTTTTCTTTCTGGTATGCAATAAAGAACAAGCAGTGGAAGGAAAAGCCAAAACTGAATACCTAGGGTATTTTCTTGAAGTCTTGACTGTATCTTAAACAATTTGTGTGACTGTAGGAAGACCCATGGGGCACAAGTTCCCTGTTTTTAAAATGGGCATTATAATATTTAATCAGGTCAAAACACTGTGAGGATCTTGAGTGGAAAGTGCTTCAAGGCATGCGTAATGGGCAGCCATTATATCTTCCTCAGGAACAGGCCATATGTTGTCCTCTCTGTCTCCACACAGTGCAGCTCTGGCTGTTGAAAACGTTTAAAAGTCCAGATGTTGTTTCTGATTTTGAATGATCTAGTATTACTCTTGGTATTTTGAATGATCTTATGCAAAGTTCCATCTTGAGTAACTCTAAAAGCCAGGGCTACTCTGAGATTGAGACTTCTGAAGCATCAGTAACACTAAAATAAAGTGGAATAAAATAAATAAATAATATGCCAGTGGAAATCCCTCTCTTCTCACTCACCTGCAGAGATGTTATTGCTGCTGCTGCCATGTGTGCATGAGAAGTGAGGGCTGAGGATGCTCAGCACTGGGTAATGGTGTGAGTGGGCTGCCTAGCACTGAAGGAGCAAAGTGATTTGGGCTGGATGGAGCAAGGGAGGTGAGCAGGCACTGCTCTGGGAGACCTACCCAGCCTCCCATGGGGAGGGAAGGACTAAGAAGATTAAAATCCCATCCCAGTGCCCTGGATATTTGCTTCTTGTAGGTGCTCCAATAAAATATATGGAATATCTATTTGTCTATCACTTAATCAGCCAAATTTCTGGGCTAAATTGTAGGCAGTACTGTTAACCTCAGACATCCCAGTGCTAAATTCAGAATAAGAAAAAAAAATAATTAATCCTATTGATTTATTATTTTTTCTAGTATAACTAGGACATATTTTATTGGTTTTCTATGAAAGCTAAATACTCAACAGTTTCAAAAGGTGGTGTGGCGAAAGCTACTGTCCCATCTCCAGGGCTGGGGCTGTGAAATCTTCCCAGCAGTTTTAAGGCTGGTGTTAAACCTGAGAGGTGGCAGGAATGGCTCTTTGATGTGACATCCAGATGGAGGGGAAAGCTGTTGCCAGGGTGATACTGAAAATAGAGCTTGGCCTACTCTGTTCCCCTTGCAAGAGAGGTCCTTGAGGTCCTCCTGGAGAGCTTCAGTGGGAGAGGAACAGTGCATACAGCGGGAATGAATGTGCTGCTATTGCAAATATGTGCATTGGTGGCGTGGTACATGGGAAAGACCAAGCATGTAGGAGAATGCTTTTCAGGTTTTGATCCTAAATGCAGCACCCTGAATTTTGGATTTGAAAAGTAAGTGACAGAGAAGCTTTTGTCTTCTCCTCTTAGACAGAACCCACCTACTTCCCATGCACCTATGTCATCTCTAAGCAACTGAAAGATTGGGGTTCAAATGTAAAAAGGTACTTCAAACTTCAAATCTATAGAAATATTTTATCAATCATACATGATCTTAAGAAATTTAGTTAGCTTAAATACATCCCATAAAGATTTTATTTGAAAACTTTCTCTTGAGCAGCCTTATTGCCATGCCTTTATTACAGTTTGAATTAAGCTAAAATGAAGGCTTTCACCTTTTTTTTTTTTTTTTTTTTAGTGAAAAATCTTGAGGCGTATTTTCCTTTTAAAAGTTATTTCTCTGCTCCATAGCCTTTAACTCAACATTTGTTGAAATTCCTTAGAAAAGGGGCTGCCCTACCTCTGAGGTGATTTACACTGAGAAGAATGTTAAAGAATTACAGATGACTGTCAGTAACATACCTGCGTAACATTAAAATCAGGTTAATTGCTTACACTTCACTGGAAGTTATGGATTGCTGCAGAGCTTAGTACTTTAGCAGATACTGGTACAGCAGGGGGGTTTATGGATAGTTAAATAACAGTAGAAGTTGTCTGTGTTCAGAAGGGACCTCTTTGAGGGAGGACAGAACATTTCTCAAAGCTTCATATTTTCCCAAAGGGATTTTTCTAGCAGAACATGCCTGCTGTTCAAAGGAAATATTCCCTGTATGAGCAAATGAATGAAAAAGTTAGCTTTACAATAGACACCCTATTAAACTTTAAGGGGGCTGAAGTGAAGGAGCCCAGATCCATGTGTTTTCATAAAGCTAATAAAAACCAGAAAATTATCTGTGGCGCTCTGCAAGTCAGCATGTGTACAGGAGGCTGTTGCAAAAGCTGCATAAGGAAGCAGGACAGAGGCATTGAAAGAGCATAACTATGGAGTGATACAGCAAAAATCCAATGCAGTGCATCTTTGCAGATATAATTAAGAAATTTAAATGGCAATTTGTATTGCTGACTCTTTCTCTCCCCCAGTCATTTTCTCTTCAAGTGAGATTTCAAGTGGTAAATAGGGAGTCTGCCTTCTCCTATTAGCAAACCAGGGATGTGAGTACTATGTAGATGCATGGAGAGGACACTGCTGCTATTGACAGTTCTTTGAGCTCGTGTTGAAGTGACATGGGGTGAGATCAGACCCCCTGATACAGGGACTTGTATCCTGCTTGTATGTTGTTTATATGTTGCTTGTATTTTTCCAGCTTGGGCTGATTTGGAGGCTGGTGTTTGGTTAAGCTTGTCAAACAGAGAAGGTAAATGGTTGTAACGTCCCTGAGAGAAGAATGAGGGCCCATTGTACAGGTTTAGTCAAGTATTTCCTCAGCCTCCACAGGTATGGTCTGAACTAGTATTGAATGCTCAGATGATGGCTCACGGACTACAAGGCATGTTCAGGAGCCTGGGGTCAAAAGTTCAGCTGTGAGGAAGACTTCTTATTTCATCCTGAAGACCCCTAGCAACCACCACCAGAAAATACTGCGCCTGCTCATCTGCATGTGAAGCGGGGATAGATAATGCATATGTATAGGCTCATTGAGAAACCTATTGAATATTAAATGTTTAACTCTATAAAAAGTTGCACAAGACTGCCTGAGGCACGCACGTTTGTGGTGGGGCAACCCTCTCGTGTGTCTGGCACCAAATAAACAACCTACTTTACAACTGTTCTAGGTGTGGAGTCTGATTTCTGCAAGTCACCCCCTGCTCACAGCCCGTGTTCAGTCTCTGGCCCTGGGTGAAGCAGATGGAGGGTAAGGAAGGTAGTCTTCTTCTTGGGTCCCCTTTCCATTTGTCTTACAAAACCAACCATCTCCAGCCTTGAAGTGGGTGCTCAGTGAAAGAAAAGGGAGCATGATTTCAGCTGGAGCTGGGGGGGTGCTGTTTTGGTGCATCCTCTTAGCCCTTATGTTCGTGTGTGTGTTTGTGTGTGTGTGGAGAAAGGTGGCTTCCTTGGCCTGATCTGTCAGCACCATAGATATTCCTGTAATAAAGACTCAAACTAATTACACAAGACATGTTGACTTGTTTACTGTACAGTAATTGCTGCTCTTGTAGGACATCCACCCACTTGACTGAGAGCAGAACCTTCAGGCTTTTCTCAACACATGAGTTTATAGGAAGTTTTAGAATCTTATTTTCACAGTATTTTTTAGTGCAGAGCAAGAGGGAGCATTTCAGATATCCGTTCCCTGCCCCAAATTCAGCCAGATTTTTTTTAGGAACTGCAGAAAACAGTAAAGGAACCCATGAATACAGAATTGAACATTGCAATCAGAAAGAGGGACCAGCTCCCCTAATGAGGCTTTATTTAACCAGTGACAATGTGCTGAGAAAACTAGAGGAAATAGGTCAGCTAAAAAAACTGAGACTACAAATGCCTGCTGTAATTTGCTCCCACTAAAATCTACATCCTTCTGAAAGGGCTGGTTGAGGAACCATCCTCTGAAGTCCTGCAGCTAATTTGTGTGGCATAGATGAAAAGGTTGGAGCACTGGAACTCAAGACAGGTTATGTGACAGATCCACAGTAAGATGGATTCACACAGCAGAAGTTAATAAGGGAACACCTGACCTGGCTTATCAATTAATAGGGTCACTAACCTACCTCCTTCTGCACTCATAAACTAGTTAAACCTTCCTTAATGCCACAGTTTCATGATTCCCTTAAACCAGGAATTAGCCAGGTCTCCTGTGAGGAGAAGTGGTGCTTTCCCACCCCAGCTGTGATTTTTTTGCCTAATGCCATCTCTTTTCTTAAGAACAAGTGTTGTGCAATGAACTGGAGCGGGGCACGGGGCAGATTTAAAATGAAATGTCTGTGTGAGTTAGTTTTGGCTTTGTCACTTCTCTGAACCGCTTTGGTGTAAAGGTTTGTGCTGGTTTGTGCCAACTTGAGGGAAAGCAGAGTATGGAGGAAGGAAGAGGTGCTGAGGAATGGCGGGACTGCTTCATGGGTGGCAATGCTGGTCTGTGTAGTCTGAAAGCACCTGTGAAATTGTGACCTGAGAAAGGGCTTCTTACTTGTTCCACTGCTGTACAAGTACAGTGATAAACAGACAAGACTGTACATCTTCCAAGGCCTGATCCTGACATTTTCATGCAGAGGTGTATTAAATCTCAAAGAAAGACCTGTGAACCAGGTTACTTCAGGCCATGTTACTGCCTCAAAATTTTAGTTACTCTTATCTGGTCTCAGGCAAAGCTGAATTGTAAGCTTGCATTCATGATTCTCTTTATACAAATGCATAAAGTAAGGTTGTCAATATACATGTTCTTAGGCAACGTATGGACTGTATTAAAGGAAGATTTCTCTCTTACTTTGGATACTGCTTTCCAAGTACAGATAGTATCTGCATCATAACAGAGTATAGCCAAGCATGAGATAGCACATCAGTTATTTAATATCTGAGCCAATAAAAACTGCATCAGACCATCCCCGAGAAGCATTTGTGTTGTTAAAATGGAGAGGACAAAGAATGGTCTGGTAAAAGGAAGACCTAAACCTCCCTGATTAAAGATAAAGGAAAACTTTCAGAAAAAAAAAGAAAAATCTAACAAATCTCCAAAGAGGGATCTCAACTGTACAGGGAAACTGAAGTTCCCAAGACCTAGACTTCCTGTAGTGAAGACAGGATGAAAGCCTGACAATTACATAAGAGGTCTTCAGCTAGAAAGACCAGGAATGAAAACCTCTAAAACTGATGCCAGACACAAAATTCTATGCATTCATTCCCAGTGGCTTAGCATGGTGAGTCTGTTTGAGCTTTGGTGCTTCATCACTTTACGAGTATTTCATCAGCATTGCATTGCTCCAACATGTCCAAAGATCGTGAGGTTTGCCTCTTTTTAAGGAGAATGATTGTCCTCTCAGAGGGAGAATTGTCTTCTCATGCCCATTCTCTGCCAGAAAACTTGTCCAGCATAGAGCAAGAGAAGTGGGCAGGCTCTTTGTATCCACAGGTGCTGAAGAAGCCAGTGAGACCAAATGAAGCAGCCTGCCTTGGTGCATAGCAGAGGATCTTGTTTGTGGTCTCCATCATGTCCAGTGATCATGTCCTGAACAGATATTTGCCTGTGGAAGAGACACTGGCTGAGCCACTGAACCACAGCACAAGAGATGCCCTTACAGGTACGTATCACCAAACCAAGAAGCTTAACAACAGGGGAATTGTGAAAAGACAAACTAACAAACAATGTCTTTTGAAAAGTGAACCTGGCCCAAGTTACTCTGCACTATGGATGGCCAGGCTCAAGGACCTTCTATTCATTTATTTCAGTTAATTCTCTTCAGTACGCCCTAGACTAAAACGTGCAGCAGCAGCAACAGATGCTTAGATACCATGGTAATGGGTGCTATAGAAAACTTTGCATAGCTATGGAAACCACAGTTGCATTTATCCATCAGAACTGAGTGTCTGGCAGCCCATGTCTATCCTTAATGTTCTGGAAGATCAGGAAAAAAATACTTGTACATGGTATTATATTTCACAACTATCTTTTTACTTGGCAATGCACACTTATCTCTATTTGATAATAATGATGGTACATGTATTTTTAGACTAACATTATGGGATGGTAATTCCACTGTTCTCCAATGTAATACAAGCTGAGAAAAAAATCCTTTACATAGAAGAATTGAGAAAAATCAAATCACATTTAACGTGGTGGCAAATAGACAGGATCTATCTCAGAGCTTATATAAACACTTTTTTTTTTTTTTTTGCGTGAAAAAATAAACAGTAGAAAGTCTAGATTATTCAGTCTTCCATTTTCCTGTTCAAAGAGTCTTCCTAATTGTCTGATTTTGCTATGCAGAGTGTAAGAACAGAACATGAACTGT
The DNA here is from genome assembly GCA_024605025.1 of Megaceryle maxima. Classification (NCBI taxonomy): domain Eukaryota; kingdom Metazoa; phylum Chordata; class Aves; order Coraciiformes; family Cerylidae; genus Megaceryle; species Megaceryle maxima. The sequence continues at coordinate 69,219 of JANHGN010022407.1, read as the reverse complement.
ATCTGTCATGTCTTTGTAACCCAGAGGAATGAGGACAAGACTAAGAGCAAGGTATTTCAGAGCTCCCCTCATGGGTCTGACAATGCCTGTATCATCAGGGACAAGTGACATTCCTTCTCTATTCTCCTTTCTCATCTTCAAAATTAAGGCAATAACACAAAGCTGTAGATGTCTGCACTGGAAGGAAAAAAAAAAAAAGTTGAATGGAGGTGATAAAGTTGCTTTTCAATACAGTAATTGGCTGCATTCAAAGATGGGAGTGAAAGTGAAATAAGCTGTGTTGGCATCATAGTACCTTTTGCTTTTACCTGTCCTATTTTTACACAGGCCAGCAGCTCAGCCTGCATTTCCAGGCAGCTGCCATGGCTGAGCCATCAGCAGCACATTCATGACTTTGTCATTCATGCTGGGCAAATGTGCTCCAAAAGCATTTAGTCCACAAGCCAGACGAGAGCTTGACAGACTATGGGTAAAACCCTGACACCAAGTGAAATCTGTGGCCAGCTCTCTGTAGATATGGGCATATTCATTACTGCTCTGCAGTCTTTATGGGTTAGCATGGGATCACCAGGAAATATTTCTTCCCTTCTTGTTCTTGCACTATCAGCTCTCATGTGCACCTGGGAAGAAGCAGCATACAATGTTGAGACCTTGCATACTGCAAAGAAACTTGCAGAGATGTTGGCTCTTTGCACAGGTGCACACACAGTGAGAAGGATTTCTATGTGAAATTACTTTGCTAGTTAATTATCCAGAATTTATCTCAAAATTAACTCAAATCTTAAGTTAAGATATTTACTTGAAAAAAAAAATCTGCAATAGATAAGAAGAATTGACATGGGTCACAGACAAACAAAAGCAAATTACACTTATTTTTTTTTCAAGGAGATCAAGGTCATATGGGCTTCCTGGTAAAACATGCTAACCTTTATTTACACCATGTTCCTTTGGTGCCTCCTACAGTTTTTTTGTTTTCAAAGTCAAATCTTACTCCCTCCCCAAAGGCTGTTGAAGTCTACCTTTATATAAGAGGTAGTTTCAACACCCCTTTGCACAGATTATTGACAGCCCTCTTCTGTCCTCAAAAGGAAATGCCTCTTTCAGTTAACCAGATGCCCTCTCACACACTGGGCTGGGCAATTAGCAGATAACTGACATAGCAAAGAGTAAAGCTTCTCCTTTCCCCATCTCATCTACTTCTGATGAATCAGTAAATCTCAGCATGAAGTTGTTCAGTACTTAAACTTCACTACCTATCAACATGAAAATGGACAGCAGATCCTGCTGTCCAGGGGAGAGATTTATAGATACAGCTTGTTACTGGCCCCTGGCTGAGACCAAATACAGCAATAAGGGGTTTGAGGCCACTGGACCTCAATTCCTAGTTTCAAGGTGTGCTGTGACAGTGCGAATGGCAGAAAAGGAGACAGAATTTGAATTCAGTATATTTTTTTTCTAAAAGTTATCATAGGCCAGATCAGTTCCTAAGGGTAAGGAGTAATATGTTCCTTTCGATAAAAAACCCATCTGAGGTTACTGCTTCCAAATGCAGGTCCTAATAATGATTTAACTCAGAATCTACTATGGCTTTTGACAGATGTCGAAAAAAAAATAAATTAAAATAAAACTCTACAGCTACCTATTCATCTTTGTTGGGGAAAATCCTCAGTTACAGGCTCTAGCAGTGGTGATCATGTGTCTTTCACAGCTTGAAATCCCGGCAAAAAGGAACTTGAGGAATTTCAGCTATTCCACATGACACCGGGCTTGCCTTGCTACTTCCTTCTGAGTAATCTACCCTCCCCAAAGGAAAATCTGAAACAGCATGGCATTTGTACAGAGGTGACTTTTTGCACAGGAGAGCTGCTCCCTATTTATGGGACAATGTCAGCTTTCCCAGCCATTGCTCCAGTCAAGCAGGACTGTGCACAGCCCACAGCAGAAAGAGCATTTACCTTGCTTTATTGTTTTCCCTGGGAAAACAGCATGATCAGGATACATACTACTTTTCTTCTTTCCACAGATATATCTGCCTCCACAAAAGTGGCCATTCTGATCCAAATCCAAGAGGTTTGGCCTGAAATGTAAACAGAAAATATCTCACAGCTTGAAGCATTTCACTTGGCTGCTCCCTGCAACCACCACCACCAGAGATTTGATGGGGATTGAGTGCAGCCAGAGGTGAGGGAGGTCCCTGGCGTGGTACCAATGGCCATTTTCTCCCCAAAAAGCTCAGAAATTCACCTGCCTTGATTTGCTAGTGCAAAGTAGCAGAAGAGGAAGGAATCAGCAGGGAAAGGTGGGGAAAAGCAGGCCAGATACAGGACCAATGACCAGGGGACATGGAAGAGCTAAAGCAATGAGGTGGGGAAGGAATCTGTCAGAAATGAGGAAGGAATGATGCACAGCATCACTCTTTGCTTGAGTGACAGGTCTCTCCTCACATAAGGGCTAGAGACAACCTTCTCTGGAATTATTTCCCCCAGCAAATATATATATTAAGCAATTTCAAATAGAACTGTTTTCATCCAGGTTCCCCTTACTCCAGAAATGTCTGTTCAGGAAACAACCCACCGCCTGGACCCTCTGCCTGGCAGAACTTACTGCTCACCATGGGCCAGAGTCAACTTTTTTGGAAGGCTCATGTCTGTCTCTATGCTATGTTGCCAGATGCTGTCTCAAAGCCACTGAACCAGACAAATCCACACTTGTTCCTCACTCCCTGATATTTCCTCCATGGGGCCAGTGGACGCAGAGGCAAAAGGGATCAACTAAAGCAGCAGCAGCTCCCAGTGGACACACCATGGAGTCCCTGTTTTGGAGCAGGAATGCACAAACACTTCTGGTCCTCTTGATCCTGCCACTGGAGAACCAGTTCCAGACACAAAAAAGTATCTCAAGTATTTTGCAGTTTTGAGCTGAATCTTCAAAAGATGTTATTTCTATCTCTCCAAGAGCAATGCATGGACCTTGGGTATAACTAACCCCCTCCCCACTGCCCCGGGGCTGTGCTCAGGTGATGGCACTGTGGACAGTCTAGGGCAGGCTGGCCTAGCCAGGGTGACCATACACCTGTTCGTCTTCACTTCAGCCACTCCAGCCTACCCACCTCTTCGGGGATTTCAGTGGTCCACCAAGGGGGGTTGCCTCAGGACAGCCCGCATCTGCTGGATGATACTTGGCAAGCAGGGGCATTTCTGCTGCCATAGGACTACCTGACCTCTGAAGTGCCTCACCTTTACCATCAGTGCTGAGTGCTCCTGCTGTCCTCCCTCTTTGGTTGAAAAATGGCCTTTCCTCTTTTTCCCAAATATCTTCTTCATGTTTATGAGAAGCTTATCTATTGCTGGTCCTACCTCTGGGGTGAATGGATAAACTTATTTGCCAAGGTGCAAGCTAGGGTACCAAGAGCTATTGGGGTTTTCTTGTGCTTTTTACACAGCACCTAACAATTTATCTTAGATGTGGCTGCTGCCAGGCCTGAGCTGCTCCCTGTGTAGGAAGGTGCCTGGGTAAATATAATGCAGCATAAAAAATGAGCTCTTGAGAAAGAAAAAGATACTTGATGCCACTGTGGAACTGGTTCAAGGATTCTGATGCTGGAAAAGCTGCATCCTCCATCCCTTCCCTCCCCTTCCCCCCTCCAAAGGCCCAAAGCCTCCAAAGGCATTTTTCAGTCTTCTGATTTTTAAATGGAAGACATATGTCCAAAAACATGCATCCAGGTGTAATGTGAGTGAAGGTTCATATGGAGATATTTTCAGTGGACATTTAAGGCAGATGAACATCTTATCTTTTGGTGTCTAGGCTCCCTCTCTAGCCAGAGGAAGCTCCTCTGGAGGGTGAAGGGGACACAACCCAGTCTGGGTACTCTGGAGCTCAGAGACTTTCCTCAGACTACCAAGGGCATGTGGGACTGGATGTGAAGTAATTCTGCAATTCTCATCAGCCCAGGGCAGAAAGCTTCATTTTTCATCTTTCTTCCCACCAGTTCCTCTGTTCTATATAAGCCAAATTAATTCCTGCATGACCCAATAATTTGAACTAATTTTGAAAACATCATTCTTGCTACTTTTGATGATGCTTCTTCAGTCAAAGGAAGTTCTTTGTGTTTTCCGAAATGTCATCTGCCCTAGTCCTGCAATGTTCACATATTGTTACCTAGAATACTGAATTAGGGGATTTTGTTCCTTTTATTTGGTAATGGGAACAAAAAGCTCTGTCCTGTCAAAGTTCTGTGAAAGCAGGGTCCATAATTAGGGATAGATTTTACCAGTAACTAGGCCCTGCTTTTCTCTGTGTTCCAAAGCCTCTGTGACCTTGTTTCCTAAACCCCCTTTCCAATAGTGATATCAACCTGTAGGAGCAAGCTCAAGGAAAAATCACATAATTCATCAAGACATGCTTTTACATACTTCAACAACATACACAGTCCTGCTGAGGTCAATGGCATTCCTCACATGCATGAAATGAAGAGTCTTCTTCAGTTCTTCACTGAACGAATGTTAGGGCAGAACTGCAACTCTTATGCCATCAATCAAAGTGAACATTGCCTGATCATCTGTAACAGCCTTTCAGACTGCTGAAAGACAGACAAAAAATCAGCAGTAAAAATATTCCCTCTTTCAGAAAGGTCAAATGCACAAAAAAGACACTTTTGAGGGAATGCTGAATGACCTCCAGAGCCTCTCAAAGTCAATTTTCCTGCCCTTGCACTGTTTGGAGTTTTAATTGCCTCTTCGGGGAGGTGCTAGTAGCTGCCTGAAAGTTCAGTCAGTATTCAGCAGTTTGGCACATGTGACTCCTCTGAATATGGGAGCAATTAGCAAAAAGTGATATGGTGAATGGTAGCGTAAGCACTGGATTCTGGACAGCTTTCAGATGAGAAATCTAAACCAGAAGAGAGTGGAGCAGACGGAAATCCAAACAAGCTTTCACAGAAATAAAATGTATTGGCTATACTTAGATAATGAGAGTCTAACATTAGAAGATTGAATTCATAGTTACCATTGCACTCCTAAACCTTGCTGACTGAATGGGTTGAAGCAGACAGCACAAGTTCACAAAAGCAGTTTGTAAGAAAAAAATATCCAAAATTCTTAGTAAGGTAGATTTAAAGACTTCTGGGAGAATTAAGTGAGCCCAAGTTGTACAAGGAGCACACTGGTTCTTAGTGGAGCAGGAAAAAAAAAAGTATTCTAGGCATTAATTATTTATTTAAGACTTTAGAGATTTAGATGTACTCATAGGATCTAATTTCCTAGATAATTTTTGGTTATATTGCACATATAGCATTGTTTTCAGCAACCTGCAGGATGACACAAAATGTTAACAGGTTAATGTTAGGTTTAAGACATCACCCAGTGAGCAGTCTCTGTCCTAGGGACAGCAAGTCCCTAAATCATTAAATCCTTCCCACTTCAAACAACTGAAAGCTGCATTTGTCCTAAATTGTGACTCCCCAGTCCAGCTATGCTTGCTTTAATAACTGGAAATAAACTAATTTTAACCAGGACAGTACTGTCTCCTGGGATCTTTACACTTCAAATAGATTTTGCCCTGTCAGTGAGGTCCCCACTCTCTCCAACAGCCAAATGTGGTGCCCAGCCATGTCCACTGTGTCTGGGGGTGGCTGTTGTGTCCTGACAGAGGCTGGACTGGGCCACTGCTGAAGCAGGTGAGTGTACGACAACAGAGAAAGGAAAGAAAGAGGAATGGAAACTGGGAAGATACAGAAAAGGGAGGAGTAATACAATAAAGTAGAAGGTAAACCTGGTGGCTAAAAAAAGAAAGATGAGGCACAAGCATCTGATCAATGAATTAGCAAGGGACAATTAATTAGGGAGAAAATCCAGAGGGCAATGAAATGAAATAGTTAATTATGCAATGGCACAAACAAACAGCAAATTAATTAAATGTATATGGATCTACCAGATGCTCTGATTATTTAAGGCAAAACATGGTTAGTGAAACTATTTATTCTCTGGTATTTCAATTATTCATGGTATCTCTGGCCATGGAGATTACAGCCTGTTTAAATGCAAGGTCCAGCCACGTGCATCTAAAAAGCATTTATCTTGATAGTGTGAGTGAGATGAGCAAGACACTGATAAAAAGTAGTAGGGACCACAGCTGTTCTGAATAAAATGCCTTAAAATAAGATGTTATAACAAGATAACAGATAAATAGATAATATATTGGGGTTTTGTTTTGTTTTCTTTGTTGAATAATTGTTTTGAATTCTTACAGCTGAGAACAGAAGTTGGAAATGTTAAGCTCTTGCTGCCCCTGACAATGGAAGCTCTACTGTGTCTGAAGAAAGGTAATCCAAATAGATACAATTGCTTATTCTTTGGTTAACTTTAAACTTCATGAGGAAGCCAGAATTTTTGAAAATGAATGATTAACAAACTCTAATAATTTCTGATGCTTAAAAATAAATTCCTTTTATGCTTACCTGTAGATTAAAATCTCGATAAACCCTGCTGTACCATCTCTACTGTCTGAAATGATTTTGGGTTACTTTGTACCTCCGCTTTCCAAGTATGGCAGTGTCCTCCTACAGTCTGATCTGCTTGCATTGCCTTCCTTTCTTTTCCAGTAGGTGCTTCATATTTATGTTTAGACTTTTGTTCCGTAAATATTTTCCAATTTCTCTCTTTTAAGTAGATTTTGATCTCAGGTGTGATGGCATCACATTGAAGTAATTCCTTTTCTCTCATTAAATGTTCCTGATGAACACAATCAACCCATGTGATCATTCTTGGGAATATTTATATATGCTATGAAAATGTTACTTGCATGAATAGCTAAAGCACACACTATGAATACTTTGAGGACTCAGTCAAGCACTTCTCACCACATTCAGCAGTTTTCTGAGTTGGGAGGTCGTAGGCAACAGTTGTCTGTATTTGGAAAGTAATAGCAAATGTAGCATTGCATATATCAATCATTTATTCTTGTCACCTGCACATAAATGTCTCCCTCACCTAATACTTCACAACTCTGCAGGACACATTTATTGTCTTAAATGTGAGAGCTGCAGCAGAATAAGGGCTTAAATAAACCACAGGTGTGAAAAATTCCAACTGGCAACTTCAAACTAAACACCATGAAGCATAAAAAGACACTTGTCAGAGCTGGAAGGAGCAGTTTGATTAAATCATTGCTTCAGCCCAGACATGTTGGGCCTAATTCTCCTCTCCCACCAGATGACTCATGTAAAGCGTAGGCAATTGCAGTGCTGTAAGACTAGTGTGGTGGCACTTGGACTCTGGAGCTCTAATTATGCCCGTCTGACACCATAGAGCTAAAATGTGCAGCTGAACAGATTTATGATGCTACACTCATCTGAGGTGGATGACTGCTCCTACTCATGGTCTGGGATCACTAAACTAAAGCGAAGAGAATTTTAGTAGCCAACATTGCCCCAGTGTTGAAAGCAACAAAACCTGCCTGAACTGCTGGTGAGGCAGATGACAAGAGATGGATCTTTTTTTAACTATGTTTTTCTTGGTGCCAGTTGCCAAGGAGGAGCCAGTGAGGCACTTATGTGAAGTACTGCAGTTGAAAGCTCTGATGGCATCAAATTTTATGGCTCTGCTCTCTGCTACTTTTGGTTTGCATCTCTACATAGAATTGTCTCCTGGCAGTAAGTCTCTCATAGCTCACAGCAGGACAGGGCAAGGTAGCTAGCAGAGCACGCACCTCCTGCCTGCATCTCCCTCTCCTACCTTGGCTCCATTAGTGAAGACAAGGTATGGCAGCTGCATTAGGCATGCCAAGTATGTGCCTCCAGTGAGTAGGCTGGAGACCTGTATCCTCCTCAGAGATATTTTTTTTAAGACTATGGCAAAGGAGGACAACCAACACATCATTCCTAGCCCCTCTTCACAGCAGTGGCCTGCTGGAGAATGCAGACACTGCATTGCTGACTACATGAGTAGCATACCCACGAAACATAGGAAAAGAGGGAGTTTTCAAAGTGTGAAATGCACCAGTGCAATACCATTAACTTCTTTGAAAAACATCACCACAAACAGTTAGCATTACATTAAGTACTACTGAGAAAAGTGTTAGCCATTGAGCCAATCTATGTTAGTGAAAGCCATACGATCCATTTTGTTCTTATGTGGATATTATTACAGTTACAAGAGATAATTTTCAAATGCCTGGCTGTTTCATAAAAGTCAATGTACTTGGATTCACAGGAGGTACTAATTTCGTGTGCATCTGCTGAGCTGTGCATGGCATCAACCTGTTTTTAATTACACCTGCATGTCAGGCTCAAAACGTATCTGTGAACAGAAAGATGAAAGGTGGGCAGAACAGGATGTCATGTATTTCCCATCACCTTTCACTGGCGGGCTGCCCATGGAAGTAAGAGGAAATTCCCTTCTTCCATAGTGAAAGTGTAAAGATTTACTAAGTTTTTCACTGCCAACAACAAGGTGTAATCACCACTCCCTTAATGAAACATGCATGTGTTAACAGAGGTGAGCATGGAAGTTCCAAATAACCTTCCACACCTTCCCTACCAATCATCTGTAAAGGGCCACAAGTTATCCCTTTATTCATTAGAGTTTACTTATGTTGAAAAGTGTAAGTTTGTTGGCTTAATATCCCAGCTTCACTGTAAAATAAAAAAAATGTGAAAGCAGGGGTGACCAGGGTTTTTTCATGGCTGGAATAACAAAGAAAAAGGTAAACACTTTTGTCTTCCATTATTTCACAGAGGTATAGAAAAAAAAATAATTTAAAAAAAAATTATACACAGTTATACAAATAAAATAATTCAAACTACAGCTAGAGATAGTTGTGACACTTTAAATACTGGACACAATAATTCAATAGCTGCTAGACAGCCAGAAGAAATGTTTTTCCTGAGATACATCCCTCTGAATGCAAAATATTAAGCCATTTGTGATTGTGCCTTCAAGCTATGCTTTTAATTTATTCCTGTCATTTGAAATTGTTTCTTTTTCTAATTGCATTAAAAATTGTGCACTGTAAAATCTGTAGTGTGTGCCAAGTATGTGTATGTGTAGTCAGCATATAAAACACACGAGCCGGGGAAGAACAATTGCTTTAGTTATTCTGGAATCCAGTCAGACTTCACATGCTACCTCAGCCACTTCACCTTAAAAAAATAGCACTTACAAACATCAGTAACTGTACATACACATTTAAAAAATAAAGAAGTAATTCACTAGCCTTTTTTAGTTTACTATAAGTGAAAGTTGTTGAAACATTTTGATCCCATAGCTTATTCCTACAATATTTCTTGGATCTTTGGGGCCTTTCAGTAGAACCTACACAAATTAATGGGAGATAAAAAGTAGGCATGAAATCAGCCTATCTGGCAAGCCGGGGCTTGAGTTTGTGTACAGGTAGCCTCAAGCCCCTGGCTTTGGTAACCTGGTCTGTGCTCTGCATAGTTCAGGTTGATGCAGGAGAGTATCCCTGTCTTGTTCCCAGGGCAGTCTCCCCTCTGGCAGCCCCAAGGTCAGGGGCTGGGGGTATTCCCTGGTGTCTGCCAGAGTTAGGGGATGATATTAATAATTGTGTCTAATTTTTAATGACTGTAATCAGAGACCTTGGAGACCATAGTACTGAATTCTTGCTTTCCTCTGTCAGGCACTGATCCAGTAGAAGCTGGGGTTGTAGCTGCCCTGGCACCATCTTTCCTCTCCTAGAGTGTGATATGAAAAAAAAAAAAAAAAAAAGACTCTTTTGCAGTAGAGGGGTCTTGCAGTATAGTTCAAACTTAAAGTGAGAGAAAACAAAATAAACCAGAAATGAGGCTGAGATCTAAAGACTCCTGAATGCCTCTGCCCTCAAAGTTTCCCTCCCTTGTAGCCCCATGATCCAAATATTCCCTCAATTTTTTGCATGCTTTTTTAATTTATTCCACCAGCTGTAATTTCAGTTTCATGGCAAACAGGCAAAAATCTCACAACTTTCATCAGTGCCCTGCCAGGTTCTGCTCTTTATGGGCCCTAAAGTTTACAGAGGTGATAGCTTTACCTTTGTCCATTGTGGCTGTGCAGGTGCATTTGCTTCTGAAGGGTTAAAATATATTGCTGTTTTTAAAGTTTTATCCATTTACTTATTTTATTTGCCAGTGGATGTAAGTCTTACATAGCACTTTTTTTTTTTCTTTTAGTTAAGACACAATTTTCATACAGCACTTTCTTTGTTACCTGATTACATTTTTTGTGCACTTTTGTTCAGGCTGCAGGAAACCTAACAAACAAGTGTTAATACCCCATGAAGTTTTCCAGCTGACAGACCTAATTGATTTGATTTCCACTGTTTTCACAAGTGACCCCCCTCAACCCGTCATCACCACTTCTTTTTGATACCTGAGCTTTACTTTCTACTCTCACATTCCATTTCAACAAGTAATAAAGAGCTTATTAGGAAGGAAGAAACTCATTATATGTTTTTCTAAACTGCTCCATGCACAGCAGATTCAGCTGATTATAGTCCTGTATTATTAATCAATACAAAACATTTGCTTCTATTAGGTTACCAGTATCTTTTATCATCGGATTGAAATTAGGAACCTGCTTCTTTGTGTTCTGCTATCCACAGTCCAGCTAGACTAGACAGAGATAAAAGACAGCTGAGTAACATTTTCCTGAGATCCCTGATGATGCACACAGATGGCCTGTAACAAATGAAATATACAAGGTGATGGCTGGAGTTCTCCTCAATCCAAGTTAAACTTGTACAGTTTACAGAGTATTTCAGTCCTTACGCCACAGCTTCATGAGAGAGAGATTAATTTTCTTATCTGTAGCAGGATTTGCAAATCTTTTCCTACTGTGGCCATTAATGGTTGCAATTGGAAGTAGCCTAGTACTCTCAGTGCACTTTTCCATTAAAAAACATCTGGGAAAAAATGTGTTAGAAAGAGTAAGAAGGTAATGTGGGGCTTGAGAAATCTAAGAAGAAACACTGGAGAAGTTTATTATCTGCATGAAGTGAAATAAAAGACTAAAGATCCCCACTAAGGGTTTTAGCATATGTAAAAACAAGCAAACAAACGAAATCCAACACATACTAAGTCAAGTAAAAGATGACATGCTGGTAGCACAGGCAAAAAAAGTCCTTTGGAATAAAATAAACACAGATCTGTTGACAGTGCCTGAAAGAAACAAACGTATTTGTTCTGGCCTATTACTTGTGTCTTCTCTGAGACAGCCTTATCAGATCACAGTGCATCTGGTGACTGTGTCCATCAAAATCACTTTTGCTAATGTATTAAGTAATCTGACCATAATGCCTGACTGTGGATCATAGTCTGGTGAGCAGGAATTCATCCAATTCAAAATGAACATAGTTTTAAACACATAACTTGTAGCCTTCCTAACCCCTGGTGTCTTACCTTAGTGGCAAAACATCTTAAAACAATACAAGTATCTTCTGCAAGAAGCTAGAGTCAAAAAGTGACTTAACTCTGTTAGTTTACCAGTGCAGGACAGCACTGGTATAGCAGAGCTTCTTTAATTGCTTATGTGATCTGGGCTCCAGCAAGCCAGAAGCAGCTCACCACCATACCATGTTCTCAGGAAACTGCAGGTGCAGAGAAAGACTGAAAAAAAACCTCCAACCAAGTTGCCACCTGGGAACTTTCACCCTCCCATGAAAGTGATTTTTTGTGTCACTCCACCCAGGAAAGGGTGGTCACAGACAGCATGTGGCCCTGCAGAAGACTGCTCTGCTATGGAGATGTGCCATTCCTAAGAAATGCTGGTCACCTTGTCCAGATCTGAGAGCAGAAGAAGACAGTGGACAGTCCCAGTCAAAAGAGGTGCCAGGTAGATAGAGGATATGGGACTGGAGATCCACACAGCCCTAAGACCAATTGGGCCCTGGACCCAGCCCTGCTGGTTGCAGTGCCAGTAAGAACAAAGAACTGGTACCATTAGGAATCGTGGGAGGAAAAGGAGTTGAGAAGATACACTTTTGAGAAAGTATTGCGGGAGCCAAGGAGGACTATAAGTTATGACACACAGATGCTGAACAGAGCAGATTTGGTAGCTCTGAGTGACTGCTGAACGGCACATGACCCTTACACAATGCGTGTCACATCTTCAGAGTCTGATGGGAAGGAATCTCTCTTAAAGTTTCCAGATTTGTCTTTTCTGGGCTGTACTAAAGTACTTACATAGGTGTGCATCAGCTTTGCAGCTTCAACCAGTTACACAGTGATAGTTTTTAAATAAATCAATACATTATGTATGCATATAAAATATACTGTATTTCTATATATAAACCTAAGCCATTTCCTGTCTATATGGAAAGTATGGGTATTGTCTGCTGCGTGAAAGAAGAAAAAAAAGGATATGCTCCACTTTTTCCATTTATTGTCCAGAACATACTCTCATATCAAATGGTTTCTGATTGAAAACAGCCTCTTAACGCATTACAAGTAAAAATAACCCATTATTGTGTAATATATGATATACTCTTTCCTCTTTAAGGCAAAGCAGTCCTTGCAAATATGTCTAGACAGCGTGATGGAAAAGCACAAATTGGCCTCTAACTATTGCCGCCCACTTATCAGACAAACCTGGAACAAAATTTAAGATATTACAGTCTCACTCTTTGCACGACATCTACAAGGGGGAGTGTATCTCTGAGACACAAAGGCTTGTTGCTTACTGCAAAGCAGAAGTATCAAAAACTTCGTTAAAGGAACATGACTAACATACCTTCATGGCCTGACAGGAATTGCCAAGTGACTGCAGTATGCCAGTGTTTTCCTGTAAGCAGTGGTATGTCCTATATATGAAAAGGGTTAAAAGTCTTCTTTCCATGCTGCAGATGAATTAGTCACCTGCCAATGTTCCAGACATGATCAGAATGCAGAATCTATTTGCCACATCGTGGAGGAATGCTTTTAAGTCATGAACCCATTTGTCTACCCTGTACCTGACCATTTTTTTAAGAAGTTTTTTAACTCCTTCCATTTGTATCTGGTAGCAAAGTTGTCTTTGACAAGGTTTTCTTTGTAAAGAGATAATTTTCCTCCTCTGGCACACCTTCTTACTACCTTGTCATGGCAGGAAATCAACTTTGTTTGTACTTGTGCTGAAGAGTCTCAGGATGCAATGCACATCTTCAAGAACAACATTTGGGTTTTGTTATTCTTTTCTTCTCTCCTCACCTTTAGGCAATAATGAGAAGGTAAAAATTATAATGGAAAGAAAGAGCAGCAGACGAGCAGGACGAGAGAAATCAGTTGTTCAACCAAGAGTTTTTATCTGATGCCATTTATTTCCCACTTGCAGAATACTTCATATTTGTTATTCAGAAAGTGTTAGCCTTCCCTATGATGAAAAGACTAATGGTGAATCAACAAAGAAGTGGGCAATTTTTTATAATGGGTGTGCTGGATGATGTTTATACAGTTTGCAAGCACTTGCATGTTTTCATCTTTGTACGCATACAGTGTTGGTGTGCAGGAAAAGTGATTGACTCTGGTCCTAGAGGAGTTACAGAAGCCTTGTCACATTTTGATGCTTCAATGCTCAGATACTGTGGTGGTGAAAGGTGGGCATGGGTTGGGACGTACAAGCCCTGTCCATGAGTGGGGTACTGGAATAACATACTTACACCTGCTTTAGGCCTTTTGCCTTAGTGTTTTGGTTTCTCCTTCTACCCAGAGAGGTAAGTCTACACATCTCTAGGCAGGTCGATGGACAGGTAGGAACATTAAATTATGATTTAGTCTAACACCTACCAATGAATGAGTCAAACACTCAAGAAGCTGGATTTGTTTGGGCGAAAAAATAACCTAATAACTTTACAGTCATCTATAGCTGATGAGTCAGCACAGACTGAACTCCCATTCAGAAGTCTCTGAAGGAAAGTCTCTCCTATACACACATGTGTGCATACCCCCCATGCATATGTACACGTATATATGCACAGCTGCGGGGTAACCTAAACATGGTCATTTTTCCTTTTGTTTTGGAAAGCCAGTACAAGGTTTCTTCTAACGAAGGAAACAAGGAAAATAGCACATACAAAACTACCGTCTCCCCCCATACAATTGAAACACTGATGGACTTTCCAAACATCACAGTAGTTTTGACATAGATGCCCCTGTAAATTGAACCAAGGAGATGTTGACTATGCACCAGAAATGTGTTTGAGCTCCAAATTCGGCCATTTGTGTGAGGTTGCAGCTGTGGCTTTGCTGCTGGGACAGGCAGAAAATCAACCCAGGGAATAATCATCAGGAGGAAGCACTTTCCAGTTGAGTTTTGAAGTTACATGCTTTCTGCCAATGTGATTTGGATTTGCTCTACTATTTTTAAAACTGTAAGAAATGTCCAAGCCTCTGCCCATCCCTGACCCTTACGTTTAGTGCACTTATCGTGGTTGGCATCCTGTCTGAGGCAGGAGATCAGTCAGGAAGTTAACCAGGGGTCCAGATGCTGCTCTTAGAAATGCACATGCCAGAGCCAGTCTTCCACTCGTTTCAGCTGCCAAATTCCCTCCACACAAATGTCCATGGTTTCTGGCTCTCACATTGGGGTAGTTAGAGGAAAAGCCTGAAGAAGAATGTTTTCTAGTCTACAATTAACAGGGAGGAGCAGTGCCAGGGGAGTAATACCGCTGACATACGCTGGCATGCTTTGCATTACAAATTACTGCTTTTCAGACAGAGAAAGTTCTTGTTTGATGATGAAGATTTGCACATGTGATGGGACAGGCAGTACACAAGCTATGCCCTGAGGAAGGGAGTTTGCTTAGGCTGCTTTCCACTTACAGGTAACACTGAGATAAAGATGCCTAAATGTTAGATAAATATTGCAATTCCTACCCCTTCTTTGCTAGCAAAGACACTAATCTAAAAAGAACTGCTTACAATGTAGACCATGGTTGCTACCAATCTTGTAATTTATTTTCCTCCAGTCACCTGAAATCCCATCCCATGGAAAGCCAGGACTGCATTTCAGGCTTTGTATGATACCAGAAAACTTCACATACTAGGAATGTTGGATTTGGGTTTTTTTGGTGGGGTGTTTTTGGGGGTTTCTTTTTTTGGTTTGGTTGTGAGTTTTGTTTTGTTTTGTTTTCATTTTTGTTTTGGGTTTTGTTTTGTTTTGTTTTCTAAATGGGGCCTGTTTTAGTATAGACCTGTCTGTGAGGTTCTCAATGATGTCTCTGCTGTGTGGGAGATGCCTGCCTTTTGCTGAAAGTCTGGCTCTGTAGGTGCTGAAAGGGCTTTTCTTCAGTCTCAGTGCTTGAAGATCAGGGCTACTTTTGGTGAGCATACACCATACTACTGACTCATAGTAGGAAAAAAAAAACAACTGAAAAGCCAAAGCTGAAGAGGTGTACATTCCCCCATCATGATTTCAAGCTATGTTTAATCATTATGCTTCAAATAATTCGTTCCGTTAGTCCACTGACATGAAGGAACCTGAGACTATGAACACCCATGAGAATAGGGCATAATTTCTTTGGACCAAACCTAAGGGTCACCAGAGCACACATATGCACATGCCCATCTTGGTATAAGAAAGTGTGAGGTTTCAAATCCACAGTCACATTAGCACTTTCCAGAACATTAATGCTTTTAACATTCTGAACTCTGGAGTTTTTTTTCTTCCAGCTTTAGATTACTCACTGAGATCTCTATTGCAACCATGGGCTGTAAGCACATATAAGGTGATGTGGGTAAGGGACCCTTACAGATCCCATTGTCATTTGACACCTTTATTTTGTTTCACAGGTCTCTCTGATCCCTCTAGGGTGTCTAGTTTGTTAGATCTGAGCCGTGCTAGAACTGCATTTCAAATTACAGATAATGGATATACAAATAATTAAAAAAGAAAAAAGTTCTTCACTCTAACATGGATTATTTTACCACAGAAGTGATTAACAGCAAACATCACAATTGAAATCACAAAAGGAATTGCTTCCAAAAGTTTTGAGCAGCTAAAAATATAGCAGAAAGTAGAAGGAAGTAGGATTTAGGACAAAAGCTGGAATTCAACCTCAAGTATAACTATCTACAGTTACTGTCATAAAGATCTACTTATCAAAAGTATGTGCTAAAAGCCCCAGCACACACAGCAAACACTGTACTACTTTAACTGGCCTATTTAGGGCCCATTTTGCTCAGTGTACCCATGGGTAAGACATGGTGGCAAGACTCACTTTTTGCTCAGCTCTCTAGATGAGGAGTCAGCACTTCTTATGAATGCCAGCAAAGTCTAGGTCATTTCATCCCAGATTTTATCTTTGGTTTAGTGGCACTTTGACTTTATTTTCACTACCCTGCTGTCAAATACATCTGAGCATTAGCACACATCTTTATAGTTCACCAAAAAGTAAATGTTTCAAAATGTAAAACTCCTCATACAGTTTTTTAACTTTATAGGCCAAACACTAGTACTATGAAATTAATTTTTTTCAGTAATGGAAGCTCTATTTTATATAAAATGGTAACCATTAATTCTGCTTTCTAAGAGCAAATGAACAACATCAGTCATGCTCTATGAAAAAGGAGGATTCGGTCACCATAATAGAAGTACAGATGTTTTATTTCCTCTGTTTTCACACAACCTACATTTTCCTAACTCGTGGATTTTACTATACAATCATATGTTAACAACAGGAGTGATTTTGCACATTTTAATGCAGTTGGAATAAAATGTGATACAGGCAGAAATAGGAACGAATAAGGGACAACTTAGAAAATATTTTTTTTCCTTTTCTTCACTGTAGTGCTTGTGTACCACCTGGAAGGAACTCAGAAGGTTATCTGTGGGAGCATCAGCTACATCCTTTCCCTTCCTGGCTACTGTTTTCCTATCCTTAAAGGCATCTAGTGCTGGAGACTCCAGAATTTCTCCAGACAATCCAATACAGGGCTTCATAATCTTCCTATTACAAAGGTGGGATTTTTTCCCCCTTGGTATCTAATAAGAATTTTCCCTATTCCAGTTTAAGCCTCTCCCTACCTCTCCAGCTTACCACAGGCTAACACAGATGTACTCTTCTGCTATTTGCAGTAACCCTTTAGATACTTAAAGATATTCTTGGTATCCTCTCCTATCTCCTTTACAGTAGGCAAACACAGTTTGTCCAGTCTTCCTCCCACAGGTAATGTTTGCTGTAGATGTGGGGATTGCTACAATACTCTGAACCTTCCCTAGATTATCTGCATCTTTTTTATCTGCTGTGACCAAACTGAGCCCAATGGGGCCAGATTCGTAGATAGTTAAAATTTCAGTGTCACCTAGAGTCACCTGGGTCTTGAGTTTGTTTTCTAGAAGTGATATCACATCATAGCCCCCAGACTGTATGACCCTCATATAGCACCTGCATAACCTCAGACATGCTCCAGCAGCTTCTAGAACATACATGACACTCTTTCAAAGGGAACTGTAGGCCTCTGGCCTCCAGTCTTTATAATGATGGTGTTTCAGTGAGAACATGACCCCACATTAATCTTCCCCTTTTTGCTCACAAACTTCACAGTGACATAGGGCAAGATGATGCACCTTGTTACTCACTGAGCTCTCCTTGTTTGCAGAGAGTAAAATCCTTCACATGAGGGAACTGTGTGTGGGAAGGATTAAGAATTCAGCAAGTTCTCCTCAAATAAATCATCTAACCTCTTTCATAGTGTCCTTCAGCTGCTAGAAAGCTTTTCACTCCCATCTTGCTATACCACATGCTAATCCTGTGGCTTTCTTGAGAAACGTATCTGTACTGAACATCTACAGAGAAGCTACTTGGTCATCTGTTCCTTTCTTTGCAAAGCATCGCATCGTTCCCACTGTCACTAGACTTGATAGAGTCTTTGGGAAATTAGTTTTTGGCAGTGGTTTTTTTAACAGACTTGGGGCCCATCACGAAAGAGAACAGCTTCAAAATTGCACAGTGAGGATCAGGCATGTGCAGTAACTAGATGAAGGTGAAACAGTTGTGCACCATCCTCTGTTGTCTGCTTTTCACATGTGTCTGTCCCATGATTTGTGTTCTTCCTCCCTGGCTATAAAGTCTGGTTGCTGGAGTTGGATATGAAGGGCTGGGAGGGGTTCATGTTAGCTGAGGGGAGTGTTTGTGTGGGCAGCAGAGTAAGTTGTGCTGGTCTGTATGGATGCAGCTACAGAAAGCTCAAGGTCCAGGAGTTCTGGTGAAAGTGGGCTAGATACACATACAACTTCTCATAGGGAAAGGTATAGAAAAATGCAAATAACTGTCTTTGGACTATCTAGGAATAGTTGCACTTGTGTGGACCTGGAATGAAGGCAGGACAGGCAGGATCTGAGGCTGCTTAGTCACAGAGTGCTTCAGAGTGCTCCTACCTCCACATGGTCTACTCACTGCTGACTGCTGAATGGCCTGGATTCAGACTCTTTATGACAGTCAGGCTGCTCCTCAGCATGAACATGGCCTAAAAGCATCTCTCATTGGTTCATACATCCTTTAATTTTGGTCAGTCCTGAAGGTTAAAGTAGTAAGATGGACAGAGAGCAGCCTATGGTGTGCTGACCACACAAGTAGATATATGCAAGCAGATTAGAGAGCCATAACAGCACAAGAGCTGGCATGTGATGGGTTTCCAAGTACTTACCCAAGATGCTGGCAGAATTTTTCAGCTCTTGTTCGTGTTACTGATGCCATCTTAGAAATGTCTTCCTAAGCAGTACTCACACTCATGAAGTGTATTAGTAGTTTGGGAGGAAGTAAGATAGTTTGAGGGATATTTCCCTCTTTTTTCCTCAGGCTTTGCTAGCATCCTTCCAGTTCACCCCAGCTCTCCCCCAGTCCTCATTCCTGCTATGAAAACCTACCGTCACTTCCCCTCAAAGCCCCAACTCTGCCGTTGGAAGGGAAATTGAAACCACTCTTTCCCTCCTGGGATAACAGGGAAAAGAAGAGCACTTCACCTTACCTTTAAACTCCCTAAAATAAGGGCTAAATAAGCTTGAAGGAAACTGCCTGGTGCATGTGTGTCCCTCTGGGAGCAGGGAGCTGGTGGGGGGAGGTTTGACTGACACATGTGCACACCTCCCTTCCTCGTCTGACCTGGCGAGTCACTCCCAAGGATCGCCCCCGTACCCCACTCCCTGGTGGGATGGCATTCTCCCGCGAAGGAGTGATCACATTACCCTGGCCCCTTGTGTAATTCTGGTTCCCAGCAATTGTTTTCTGGTGACCTTTTATTGTTAACAATTAGCGCTGGAGTTGGAGCACAACTGGTGTAAGCATATTTTACATCCTCCTCAAGCAAACAAAAAAGCTGGGTGGGCACAAGCTTGTTTCCTGGTTCACACCCATGACTCCTTTGTGTCTCAGATCTCCTCCCACCGTGTGTCATAGTCAGCAAGCCCACTCCCTTACCTTTTGGCTTCCAGATAGAGTGACGTCTTCAAGGGATGCGTAGGCATGCTCTGCGTATCCCATTCTCCTCTCACATCCTATAAGAACTCTGCCTCTCCCTGATACTCAGTCTTTCCTTATCCATGAGGCCAGAAATGTAAATCCCTGTGCAACTGAGTACAAAGAGCAAGTATGAAGGATGGTTTCTATTTATTCAAATGTACAGACCATAACATAAACACCACCCTCCAACACTATGCTTGGGGTGCTTATGCGTACTTCTGTACAGTAAATACCGTAACAGCCAGATCCCTCTGCTCGGCCCCAGTGATATACATGTGCCCCTGGAGACACAAACACATCAACAGTCTGCTGATCATCACATATAACACAGATTTTCTTGTCTCCTGCCACTTTATTAAACTTCTTTTGGGGAGAAAAGGCATAGTTGGCTGCCTGCTCCAAAACAGACAGCACTTCAGACCTGTGGTAGACCAAGAACAAGCCAAGTTTCTGCACTGCCCTTCCCAGATGTATAGCACTTTGCCAATAAGTCTTTGTCTTTCCTGTGGGGGAGAAAGGAAGGTAGGAAGGCAAAGGAGCAGGGGAAGACACTAGTCTAATCTCATTTCTTGCAATATGGCATGTGTGCATGAGGGGGGTGTGTGGAGGGCGGAGGAGGGGAAGCCTAATTAATCAAATCGTGATCCTTTTAGGCTACAATAGGTGATTAAAAACAACCACTTGAATTTATCCTGCAGCCTGTTGGCAGCTAAAACATAACTCATTCTTTCTGTGGATAGCTTCACTTAGCAGATCTGTTCCATGACTAATGAAGCCATCTCTCTGCTAGCGTGCTAATTCCAGACCCTTTGGGAAGGACCTCGGCTGCAGCTCACTGCATGGCCCTTCCCTTACGGGCTCCTTACGGCCACCCTGCAGGTCCCTCCTACTGCCTCCTCTGGGCTCAGGAAAAATGTGAGAAAATGCTTCTCCCTTAAATCTGCATTAAGAGAGCTCTGTTTTGCAATGACATTTAAGGACAGATTTTCTGGGGCGCTTCTGGTTTTATCTGAGACATTTGAAAGCCACATCCTTGGCAATCCTCTTGCCTGCTCCTCAGTGGTGTGTAATCTGATCTTGCTGTACCACTGGCCCTGGGGAGAGTCACACATTTCACCAGTAAAATCATAGTTAAACTAAACATTAAACTGTCCAAGAACTGACTTCCTCGACAGCTCTGATTCAGGCTCCCAAAAATGCTCTGCATGGTGAATCATGCTTCCTTCTGGAAATGACAGAACTTCCTCATCATGGTGTTCTAACTTGCCCTCTCCTTGTCTCCGGTGCTATCAGGAAAGGATTGAATTGCATGCCACATTTTTTCCGTGGTCGGCAGGGAGATGCATCCTTTTTGAAGATGAAGAATTTCTATGAGTCAAAAGATGACAAACTGAAAATTAGTACCAGCCACAGAAATAAATGACAAACAACAACACAAAGCCCCGTAGAGGTGGCCAGTGGGCGTATATTGGATATTTGCCTTTCTGGCAACTTGAGTTGCCTAACTATTGCAAGGCAAACTCACTTTTCACAACTGAAAGTAGTAACAAAGTTGAAAATGCTAGTATTAGCTGTCTGTCTTGCTTTCCTGTGCCTGGTTTGACAGGTCTTGACTGCTTGCAGATCAGGTAAGGCAGTGCTGTGCATGAAAGGTCCCGGAGTCCAGTCCATGTCTGAAGGAAAATCTCATTTGCCACCCACGCAGCAAGGGGTGTGGGGAAGGGGAGGAAAAAGGGCAGTGCTTATGATGGCTTGTTCCAATCAGACTTGTACAGAGGACTTGTTCACAGCCATTGTGTTGACAGCAATTTACAGAGACAGTTTGCTGCACAGAACTTCAAAATCAAAACAACAATCCTCTTCCTCCCCCCCCACCCCCTGCAAACCCCTATGATTTACTGAACAACATGTAGTTGGGATGAATACCTTACCATATGGTAAACGATGACTTGCACTGGAAATCAAAATTTTAGCAGCTCTTTTTGTTCCTTTGTGTACAAATTTTTAACTCCCTCAGAGCCAGGGCAGGTGAAAGCCCAAGATCCACAGGCTGTCTAGTCATTAGTAGTTGCCAGGCTATGGGCATTCCTGGGATGAAATCCTGTTCCAACCCAAATGAGTAGCAAAATCCCATAGGAATACATTTTCAACCTCTTTTAGCCATAATATAATGGGAGGGCTTGGACATAAAAAAATGGAAAGCAGTTGAACGGAAATATAAGGGCAATTACTCTGACTTCCCTAGAGCAAACTTACCTTCCTTACCTAGACATATTGCATAGTCAGCAAAGTAGTATGTCCTTGACAGGAAAGAGGAGTAAATACTAAAATCAGTAACTTTTCATGCATTTTATCTAAATGCCCTTTTCAAGACTGATTTAGGAACACTCATTGCTATTGAGAATTAAGTTTGTTTTCCTGCTGTTTACATTGTCCTGAGAAATGGTATTATTTCAATGCTGATGTTGCATTTTTTTGACAAGGTGCACGGTTGCTGCCCATAGCAGATGAAGAATATTAGAGGCAAGCATGAAGAAAAGAAGCAAAATAAATGCTTAGTCCATCTTAGCCTGGTTTGTTTTTCCTGCTGCACAAAGTAGGCTTAAAGCACAACTAAAGTAGAAGTCAGGGAACATAGAAGTGGAAGAAAACTCCTGAACCATCAAGTCAAGCTGCAGGCAGCCCAAACATAGAGTCCTTTTCATAAATGGCTCAAGTGAAAAGAAGATGTTTTGCTGCTTCTTGAAAGGCTACCCCAAATCTTACTCCTCCAAGTTATCTTTTTCTGATTTCTTCCACAAGCTTCTTTGTGGTGTCCATTTTAACTCAAAAATTGCTAGCAACACCAATGCATGATAAAATGTAATGCTTTGGGGCAGCAGCTGGTTTGATCACAGGAGGAATAAATATTCTTAATAATGACTAATAGTCAGTCCTTAAAATGCATATATGGGCCATGCAAAAAGCCCTGTGCTGGAGTAGCTTACATAATAAAAGTTACCTCTTATTCATGACTCTGAAACCATGAACCTTTAGCAGACTGATCTGTAGCTGCACAGCATGGGGATAGATATTGAATCCCAAGGACTGCTCAGCAGTTTTGCAATCAGACAGGACCTTGCCAATTTGCTGACTCATTTCCTTTGGTCCCTCAGATGAAAAACAAGAGGTCTAATCCCACTGCCACTGTACACGGTATGTCTCATGAATGGTATCCAAACCAAAATAATCTGAATTTATTAGGAAAATTCACACATCAAAAGTATGTATACTCATGGAAACATAATTGAAACAACACTCGGAAAGAACATTTGGGTTTTTTTTTTTTTTTAATTTTGTTGGTTTGAACACTGTAATCTTAATGTAGAAAGACTTACTTTAATCCACAAAGAGAGAGCAGTGGGAATTAGAAATTACCTATTTTCAGCATCAATGTCTGCTTCATTTTTTATTCATCTGTCTTTCAGATGAGGGTTTGAGCCCAATTTCTGTACAGCTGTTGGCAAATCTCCCCTTTACAGCAGGGGAAGAGGTTGATCATTCATCTCTGGAAGACACTTTATATGTCTTCTGTCACACAATAAGCACATGCAAGAAGAACTTGTCCAAGTCAGATAGGCTGCAACACAAGACCAAGGACTTTTTTCCCAGAGAGGTAAGACTTAGTCTGCAGATGGGTGCAAGCCTTGCATGAACAGGAGAGGCACAGCAGGATGAAAGGGGTACTTTGGGGAAAAAGCAGACTAGTGCCAGCTCTTGTCACTGTGGTTGCAATGCAAGATGAGGACCTGCAGGCAACAGTTGTGGCCAGAAGGAGCTTTGAAGTTGGGAAAATGCTGGCTGGAGTGAGGAGTAGAGGACATACTCCCAGCACCAAAAAGTCTCCTTATAGCTCTGATGGGTCATATAAAAATGCTCTGTGTTTGGGCAATGCTTGGCTATATAACATACAGTACTCATCAATGGTGACATTCCTTGATGTATGGATTTAGAGGGTCTGTTTGCTCTCACCTCCCTTAACATCTGTGAATACCACAGCAAGTAGAAAAATACCATAAAAATTCACGGTAAGGTTTTTCTCAAAGTGCTACCCTGTAAAATAAATAATTCAGGTACTTTGCGAACTGCTCAAGAAGAAGAGAGCTATCTTCAGAAAAACTGTTGAAATCAAAATTGCAAAACTTTTCTATTTTTTTTAGTGAACAAGCTGGTCTCTCTCTTCTACAGATCCACATGTGCATGAACACATAACCATGGTTATGAGTTCTTTTTTTCAAACAACTCCTTCCCATACACACCCTCTTCTCCTCCTGCCCTCTCCACATGCATGCATTTAGTCTCTCCTTTTCTGCTCACAGACAGGCTGACTCTGCCCTTGCACCCACAGAGATGTAAAATGACAACCCCAGGGCCAATGGGGCTGCTCAGTGCCCAGCTAGCTGCTACCACCCAAGGAGCTTCAGGGAAGTTCATCCTAGCTATCACTCTGCTGTTGATTACTTGACTGTGGACTCATCTACTGCAGTCCCGTGACACTCCACCAGCTACCCAGGGCTGAAGCAGGTCAGCACGTGGCTAGAGATGCCTTCAGAGGGTTGTGGCATGTACTCATGGTGAGTCACTAGGAGTTCACCAAATGAAACAAATCCCAAGCACTGAGCAACTCTGCTGACTGTGTGCCAAAGAAGAAAAAGGATGGAGAAAGTTTTGTTGTTGCTTTTTTTTCATGGTGATTACTGTTCAGTCCAAAAAAGGGCTCCAGGATTAGAGGGAGGAAGCTAAGATCATTAGAGAAATAGAATTAAAAAGGAAAAAGCCAGCTGAATGGGAGCTGAAGCCCACAAGACATCATGTACTTCTCACTGTCGAAAAATGGTTGTGAAAAAATCAGAGAAGGGAATGACAAGTGGGTGGTGATAGTCTTCACTGCAAGGGTAAGGCTGTCCAAACAGCAGTGCAGAGAGACATGAAAAAAAGAGAATGGAGTTGTTGAGAGAGGTAAGTAAGAGCTGATGTATGCTTCTGGAGGAGCTAAGCAGCATAGAAGAGTACTGACAGCACCTACCGTGCTATTGAGTATGTGCTGCAGGAGAGGAATGCAGGGACCTAAGTCAGGAGTTATGTCTCAGGAATACATCTGTTTTGGTGTTCCCCCTGGCCATATGTAAATTTTCTAACCCTGTTCAATGACACAGGAAGAGTAGCTGGGCCTGTGATTAGCTGAGTAGGCTATGTTCTGCTTTTTTTCCACCCTGGTCTCTTGCTAATCCACTATTCATTGTAGGAAGACAGAGGGAATAGGTGACATTGGGCAGTTCCAGTCAAGTCTACTCTCAATAAGGAATGCCTCTGAAGCAAGGAAGCTGATTTCTGCTGGCCTGAGTGAGCTGTTCATGGTCATTTGTACTGTCATGGTGCTGGTGGAGACCAGAGAGGCCCAAGGTATTCACCGGGGTGTTCCTCACATTAAGCACAGGTAAGGCTCAGACAGACTGCAGGCTTTGGTGAACTTGCAGTCTTTTGCTGAGGTAAATTTGCCAGGTTTTACATGCTAGAATCCATGAAATATAAATCCAGCATAGCATGCTAGCACTTCCAATAGTGCATGCTAACTGCCTTGCTGGAAAAATGAGGAGTTGTTGCAAAAATACCAGAAAGTTGCATGGTTTTACACATAGGATTCAGGACATGCCCATATTATATAGCATATTCAGCAATTGTAATGATACATCAAATATGTGCCCAGAAGTTAGCTCTTGAGATGTTTGTGTTTTGAGCAAGAATCCTTTCAAAACACTTCCCCAGGCAATTGGTAGTTTAGGACTGAAAAGTTTATCTTGGTTTATTGTGACTGTTCTGAAAGGAAAAAAGACTGTGGGGATCTGATCCTTAGCTGTTGTAAATTGGTACTTCTCCACCAACCTAAGCAAACTTTCAAGTTCATACACTGGCTATAGAGAGTCTGGACCTATTCTTCAGCTACTTAATCCCAAAGATTCTTGCAAAGAACCAGTTTGGTTTGAATGAAGAAATACTAGATGCTTTTCAGCTTTATTGTATTGTCAAGTTGCTAGCACCAACAGGTAAGTCCAGGCATTACTTGTGATCCTCTATGTGATCAGTGTTTGACATCTAAGTGCTAGAATGGATTTCTCAAGCAGATAGCTGAGACCGATGTACAAATGTTAATTTTTGTAGCTAAAGAAGCCAGTCACAAATACCTATTAAATAGATGTACTGCTTCTGAGCAACAGCTGGTGGGGAATGATGACTTTTGCTTGGCACTATGTATCTTATCTATGTAATGTTATTTTCTGCACATTTTTCAAATCCCTTAATAAAGTGGAAACTATAGAAGATCTTGGTGCGAACTGTGTTGCTTAGCCTATGTTTCCTCTAGTTGCCAAGGACAGGAAAAATGGGATAAAGAGCTGCTAGTAAAACAATTTCCAGGACTGATGATTTTCTTCCTTGTAAAAAGGCTCACTTCAATTTAATGTTAGTTACTAATGAATGCTTGGCATAAGGGACTAGCACCTTGATTTATATTTCCTTATGATGTACTTCTGGCAATTGTCCAGGCTTTTTTTTTCCTCCTTAGTGCTTCACTGATTAATGGAAGGATGCAAATTGGTAAGCCTTAGTATCAAGAAGTCAGAAATTCTGGATTTGGTGCATCCAGTTTGCATATGTAAATTCGTATTCCTCAAATGCATCATCCTTTTGAGAGGCAGCCTTGCTAAGTCTATATATTTATGAATGTTAAATAACATGGAGACAAAGCTCATGACTTTATAGCCTGATGGGAACTTGGTGATTAAAGTAGGAATTAAATAATTTAATTATTTTTTAAGCGTATGAAGTAACTTTCTAAAATTTATAATATTTACGTTTTATATAAAGAATTAATATTCTGAACATTGACATAGCAAAGTATGAATTAGTATGATTAAAAAAAAATATTAAAAACATTCTTTAAGATTTTTTTTTTCCACTTTCATCAATTCATCAATCTATGAGATCCTGACTTATTTCATATAATTCAGCTTAGAGATACCATGTGGCTATAACTCTCTAAAAATTAATTCTTTCTTTTATCTGAAGATTCCACTTTCAAAAGATTTAAATAGTACTATATGCCAGAGATTGCCACAAATAACTTTCCTCTTTACAAATAGCTGTTGCTGCTGTTATTACCAATTCCAGCACAGCATAGGAAAAAATACCCTCTATCACAATGATGCCTACTCCCACTCCTATGGGAATGAAACCTAAACTGAGCTGGGATGATGCTGCCATTAGGGACCACACTCTCAAAAAGACAAAAATGGTGTGATCTTCAGGAGTTATGCAAAATGAAGAAGTTGTAGACATTTTATGTACAGTCCCATATGTGTGTGTGCAGTCAAGGGGATGGCTGGTTAGGGAAATGCCTGCTTAGACTGGAAAAGAATTCTGAAATTAATATTTAAAAGAAAATATGACAGCACAACCAGGGCAACAGTAAAGTTACAGAACACTTTTACATGATGATTTCCTTGGCAATGAGGCCTGGGCACAGAGGAGTCTGTGTCTGTGGATGCAGAAGTAGGATATGTATTCTTACATGCCTTAACTCTTCATGGTTTTGGTTTTGTTTTCAGATTTTATGCTAATTGTGGCACATATAGAATGATTTTAACATACAACATAAGAATTTTTATTTGTCTGAATTATAATACCCCATATGCAAACGCATCTGTTCTTCACTGTGTTACATTTATTATTTGTACTATCGTGGGGCCTCAAGTTTCCACCTCAGATCAGGGTTCCAACTTGCTAGGCAATGCACAAACACATAATGGGAAACACGCAGCCTTGAGAAATTCTGTCTAAATTGAGAAAAACAACTCAGGGTGGGAAAGGAAAACAGAGCTAGAGTACCATTCCGTGGTAGCTTAACCTCATCTAAACTGAAGTTCAGCAGTCCTACACGTCCAATCCAGACCTCCAGTTGCCCGTTCGGTGGCTTAGACTGGCTCACAGCTTGAGTAACTGCATCCCAGCAAGGAGAATAATAGGATCGATCTGAAATTAATCACCTCTTTTTGGTAAGGTTAGTTTAGCAGCATTAGGAACCTGAAGTGACTCACAGTGCAGCAATATGAGCATCTATGCTGGCACGAGGGGCCATGGTGAGATGGCAGAAGCACAACAGCCTGGCCTAGGTTGGTATAGCCTGCTATGTAAGCTCACATGTGGGGAAGCTGCACCTGTCCCATCACTACAAGCTCAGTGCTGAGTAGGAGAAAGCAGTGTGCACAGCTCCCTGCCACCACATCACTCTCTGCACCATGCCCCTTGTTCTGCAGTGCTGCAAACCTCATCTGTCCTAACCGCCTGGTGATAGCAAAGCACTCTAGGAAGGATCCTGCAGCCAGGATCAGGCCCTTGCCTACAAGAACAAGTAGGGTACCCAGAACTGGACAGGTCAGGCGGAGAAAAATCTCTGGTACATGCTAGCAAGCAGAGTATGTGCAGAAACCTGACGTCCCATTCCTTCTCCCCTATGTATACATGTGTACATGCCCACACAGTGGTACAAAAGCTGGAGAGTGGCATATGATAGCACTTCTAGATCTTCAGAGCAGAAACTCAAGGCTCCTGAGTCTATGATGAGTTCACCAGGCCATGATCAGTAGATATCATTTATGAACCCTTTGATCTTAAGTGTTATGTTACTAACAAATGGTGTGCATTACATATGTCCATGCCACAGAAAGCAATGAGAATGGTTTCCATCCTCAGATCTGTGTGTGCTTTCTGCTCCTTTCATTTTCAATTTGCGCTCTTGTTTTTAAAAGTCCACTGGGGCATGCTTCATCTCAACATTTGGTTTCTTTCTTTGTCCTCCTACTGCAATCTGTTACCTCTTCTTATCTAGCGTTATCCCTTTCTCTATTCCTTTACATGGTCTTGCATCATTGCTGCTGCTACTAAGAACAAGCTGCTTGCCTTCAAAGGCATATATTTATCTTTTTTTTTTTTTTTTTTAATTCTCATTTTAAAACACATGTTTTTCCTGTATGTACAATGCAAAATTGTTCTGTCCTTCTCTGCTATGGGCCATGAAGAATGCTTGCTTTAATTTACCCTACATGCTGTGCTGTTGCATTCTTCTTGTCTGTAATTTATGCCACATACTGTGCACTCCCTTGTATTATACAACATAAAGTTGCCAGATGGGTGAGTGCAACGTGTGCTTTAAAATGAAGGCTTTAAGGCAACTGCTGAATCCAAAGCTGCAGAGCAAGTCAACACCAAAACTGAAAGAGCATTTGAAAATATACCCAAAGGGGTCAGTAGTTACTATGTGGAGCTAACATTCTGAGAAACACTTGGTAATTAGCATATCATGCTATTAACTTTTTCTTGAGATTTATTTTTTCCTGATTGCTTTTCATGGTGTATGATGGCAAAAGATGGAGCCAATAACAGGGCATTAATGAGAAAGAATGATATCTCATACTAAACCAGGAGCACTACCCTGTAGGTAGTCAAAAACCGTGTAGATAAGGCACTTTGGTACATAGTACATGCTCTGTTGGGATGGAGAGGTGGTTTGGATTTTTTTTTTTTTTTTTTTGGGGGGGGGGGGGGTGTTTGGTTTTTTTTGTTGTTTTTTGTCTGTCCGAAGCAGGGGTTTTTGAGGTTTTTTCCAAACATGGCAATTCTGTGC
>JANHGN010022407.1:15845-39183 GCA_024605025.1 Megaceryle maxima | reverse complement strand
ACGGTGGAGTTAAGGCATTTTGGTACATGTTATGTGCTCTGTTGGGGTGGAGAGGGGTTTTGGTTGTTTTTTTTTTTTTTTTTTTGGGGGGGGGGGGTGTTGTTGGTTTTGTTTGCTTGTTTGTTGACTGTCAGAAGCAGGGATCTTAGAGGTCTTTTCCAACCATGACAATTCTGTGATTCTGTTAAGAAAGCAAGTCTATCAGAATGGGATAGGATTGATGCTGTGAACACTTTCTGTGCTCCTCTATGCTGAGTGACATACATGCAGTATCTTCTAAGGACGCAGAGGTGCTTGGAGATATTTCAAGATGATTTCATTATCATTTACATTCAGATGTTTTAATTGTAAGTCATAGACCAGAGCTCACTAACATAGGTATTTGACATTTCAAATTTCCTTCTCAATTTTTTTTTTTTTTTAATTTTTTCACCACTCTGAATAGTGATGGATTATGGTTTTGCTGGAGATTATTTAAAAAAAAAGCATGTGAAGATCTTGTCTCCGATAGAATGAATTTCCTATTGACACTAAATTTGCAGTGTAATGGAACTGATAAATATATTTCACACTTAGTTTAACATGCCTTAATCAGGTTATAGGACTGAAAGTAAGTAACAAGAACATCTAAAATAGCTGCTGATATTTTCCTTTACATTCTATAATGCTTGACTTTTTGATAATCAACCCATTTCTCCCATGCATCCTCATGTACTTAAGTTGGACACAATCCAGGAATTGATTAACTGTGCTTTGCAGCACTTGCTAAGTTTCTTTTCTTCTAGAGGAAAAGAAGAAACTCAAAAAAGAGAAACTTAGTGTGATAGTGCCTGAAAAAGAATATTACATCATGGGGACTGAAAATAACTAATATGCGCCTGTTTGTCATGAGTATGTTTCCCCTTTCTGTATGACAGCCATTAGATGAGATGTGTCAGTGCAGCCAGCACAGTTGCTTCTTCTCTAAGGATATATATGCATGTTCATAGGAATATATTTAATTTCTGTTTAGGGCTTCGTCTCCATCACTACCTAACTTCCCATTGAAACTAAATCCTGTTATTTGGGAATTGGATGCTTCTGGACTGATTTATTAGTGAACCTCTGATGCTAGTCTCACAGCACAGTGTTTCAAGAGTAAGAAATCAGAGCAGTGTTTTCCAAATCCCAAATTTAAAATCTCATTTTCTGAGCCTCTCAAAACACCTTTCTTTACTGTCTATCCCAGTCAAAAATCAAAAAGCACACTGGAAGATCCCAGACACTCAAAGAGCAGAGAGAACAGAGCCTTCTCCTTGGAGCTCTTGGCTCCCTTCACAAGGCCTGATCTGACATCTCATGCAATGTTTTGCTTCTCTGTTGTAGTGGTCTGAGAACAATGTATCTCCTTCAAGTTTTTCATTCCTTTGGTTTGGGTGTTTGCAGTGTCATCAAGAAGGTTTGAGGCTGATACGTTAATTCTCATACCACTAGGATAGATTTCAAGAGAGAAATCTGTCATATGGTGAGAAGAGGAAGAACACATACTGGATTATTCAAGATGAAAAACTTCTGTTTACATGACTAAGACTTAGTCACATACCTGGGACAGAGTTCTATATTGGCCTTAAAACTGATGTGAAGGGAACATCCTTAGTTTTGCCAGGGGTGGGAGTTCAGTGCATTTTTCAGGGATGAAATTCTGAAGAACAGAGAAGGTCAGTTCAACCTTGTGGTTGTGGTTACGGATGAGCAAGAAAGCTTAAATTACACTGGAGGACAGCTCCTTTAGTCACAGGAGCCTGTAGTGCACTCTAAATCCTTTATAAATAAATACGAGCACTTTGTGTTTTTACAGCAGTAAGCACACCGGGAAGACACAATGATTATGTTGTTCTTATTTAGCTTTTCTGATGATAAAGTTCCTTATTCATTACTCAAGATCACAGCTACGTAGCAGTCCATAAACAGAACAACCAGGCACTTTTCACAAGTGTAATGCAGTAGTTTTTCAGCAGAGCTCTCCTCCTTCCTCAAAGTTTTAAACGATAAGCATCAAGGAAAAGAGAAAGAGTTAATTACATTTGTGTTTAATCACTCCAACAGCTCATTCTAAATCTGTTGTATTGTTTTGCATGTCTGGCTGAATTCAGCAAAAGAATTGGTTTCCTTCATAAGCAACCCACATACCATGCACAGCATTGCTTAGACATGGATCTCTGCAATTTTTTCCTGACAACTTTCCTATTTCAGACATGTGAATGCTGATGGCTGAGATTCTTTGCTGGGCTGCTCCTGGTTGACCCTGGGATCAGCTGCACTTTTGATTATCCCTGCTCCTTTCAAAACCCGTCCTTGTACCACAGTTGACACTGCAGTTCTGTCTCCTGAAATGCCTGCTCACAGAAATCTCCAGATGTGGTTTACAGCTCCTCCCTGCCACTCATGTGCCCCCAGTGTTTTCCTGGCCAATGCTGGTTGACTGTATGTGCTTGCTCAGCATCACTGGGTCCATCCAAACCTCCCCAGGTTCCTCAAACAACTTCCTCTAAATTGTTCTAGGAGCATCATCCTTTCACTGAAGGCCTATTAGCTCAGTAATAGGACATTTCCCACTGCTTTACCTGGCATCTGCTTTCATTAAGTAATATTAAAGTTTTCACTAGTAATATAACCAGAAGTAAATAAAAGCCCAAAGTCAGTAATGCTCCTACTGATTTATGTCACCAGTTGTAAGAAAGAACTGAATCAGATTTTTAATCTTTATTAGCCAGGTGATTAAGTATAAAATGACTTTCTGAGAGTGAGAGCAGATGCACAAGATACATTTACCATGCACTCATGTTTCAAATGGCACATCATATTAGGTGGCATTTACAAAAACATAGCTGTACAATGTTGAAATGATGGGGCAGCCCTTTAATAAATCAAGTGCTAAAAAGGCCTTTTGTAAAGAGAAGCTGCACGTCAGGCATATTCTTATTATTACTTAAACTTAGTCAACTGAGAGGGAAAAATCATGTTGCCAACTGACAGACTGCAGCACTGTACTAACAGGAAGGCTATTTTAGTTCTGAATCAGGAACTGGATTACTTATTCAAACAGTAGTATTCAAGAAAACTGCAAAACTGTGTTCTTGTTCCATTTGCAGTCTGTTCCTAACTGTATCCTTTTCGCTGCACCATTTCAATGTATTGCTATATACACACACACAGCACCTTGGTTTCTGAAATTAGTTTCCCTGAACTTCTGGCTGGTTTGAACAACCATGAGTTGTTTCCCATACATCTATTTCAATAACATCTCAGCAGCTGACAGCAGGCAGCTTGGACCCAGCTCCACATCAGCCCTCAGAACAGCTGCTGAGAAAGGGACAATATTTCTGAGCTACGGATGGGTATGCTCACCATGGATATTGCAGTTTAGGTTCATGCTACTGAACTACAGATACTTGCAGTGATTTGCATGTGCTTTCATGCACTTTCTTCCCTGGGTGTTCTGAAGTCCCTAGGAGTTGTGCTAACAACTTCTTAATGAGTGCTGTGTCCTTATCTGCCAGTAGATATCCCTCATTTTGCGGAGAATGAAGTATTCAGCTGTTGAAGAAAATCAATTTACTAAAGAAATAGTGAGAAAAAATATTGCAATAGCACTTAAGATAATCAATAGAGAAATAACGTAGATGATGCTTTGAAAGGTGAATGTTAAGGATTCTTTTGCCATCTAAGATGCAGTCACTGGAGCAGAAAGCCTCCTGAGGTATCTTGATGTGAGGGTATGGAGATTGAGTCTTCTTTAAACCTCTTAAAACTGGGAAGGAGAGACAGCCAGTTCTTCCCAACTGCTGGAGAGCTGTAGGTACTTTCTCTCCATAGGGGGGATATATTCTTCCATGCTGAATAGCAATAGAAAAAATTCCATCCATGTTTCACAACGTATTCCAGTGAAGACTACTGTCATATGAATTTCAGTATCTCAAGGACAATTGCTGCTGCTCATAGACAGCCTCAATATAATGAAAATTATTTGCTTGAAGAGTCCACAGATGCCTGTCTAAAGCCCTTATCAGCCTCCCACTGACCTGCCTTGTGAACACAACCACCCTTGGAGGAAAGTTCTGCTGCACTTAAATGAAAATTGACATGCACAGTACTTGTTCAGACAAACTATAAGCACATATGACTCATCATTTCCCTACTTTGTTTTGCCTGCTAAGCAGCCATCAGCATTTACATCACAAATGATCATAAAAGAGCAAAAACGACATAGCAGTTCAAGGCTCATGCCTTGTGAGCTACTACAGGAAATTTGCAGTCCTCCCCCAGACTCTCCACCTTAATGTCCCCACTTTGAATATTCAATGGAGAAAATATTCTCAAGGCTCTACATTTCTTGCCTGTGACTTTTTCTCCATTCAATGATATCCTTTGGCTTCCCAGTGCTTACTCTCACAGTTTTGGATGGAACAACAAATATGATGATCTGTTGTGATGAGCAGACTATACAAACCAAAAAAAAGAGTTTATAAAACTTAAAACAACCTAGACAGAAACCTCAATGCAAAGGCACAAAGGCTGCGCCTTTCTTGCTTATTCAGGCTGACCCAAAAGCTCCAACTACACCATCACTCTGTAGCCAGGTAGCACTAGGATACAAAGAAGCATGGTGACATGTTGCATCAAATTAACTTTAACTGCAGCAGTTTATCTAGGTCAGCTATGCAACCCTGAGTGCACCTTGGTTTTGTCCTGTCT
Source organism: Megaceryle maxima (assembly GCA_024605025.1). Taxonomy (NCBI): domain Eukaryota; kingdom Metazoa; phylum Chordata; class Aves; order Coraciiformes; family Cerylidae; genus Megaceryle; species Megaceryle maxima. The sequence goes on along the minus strand of JANHGN010022407.1, from coordinate 34,449 downwards.
CCTAGAACCATCCTACACAATGAACTGCAGCCACAGCATGACAAGACCACAATAAAGCTGAGATCAGAGAGCCTACCGTAGCTTTTTACAGTGCTAGAGATGGCCCTGCACAATGCTCTACCCTCCTTTGTGAGTACAGATTACCATTGCTCTCTTCGTTTTGGGGGAAAAAAAGTTTCACTGGCAAACAAAACATAAGCAATTTAGATGCAAACACAATTTGAAATGGCAGGGTATGAGGGACTGATTTGCAACCACAGCCACAAAGAGCCCTGCCTGCATTTCATACTGTGCAGTACAAACGGTCTGATGGCAGTCCTTCAACATTGCAGTGGTCTTCAAAAAAATTCCTTTCTCATTTCTTTTCCTGCTTCTGTTTCTCAATACATTTTAAAATAAGTTGTTATAGTTTGAAGGGGTTTGTTTCACATTTCAGAAGAAAAGAAAGGGTTATTTGTGCTTTATAATCTCAAGGGCTCAAAGCATGTTTTTTGTCAAAAGTTTCACTTGAGAGACGATTTTACAGGTGCTGGGATTTAAAGGCACATACTATACAGGGCTTGAGTCCTAGCTATTCTGGGCAGATGTTCCTCAGCTTCATCCTGTCCCACAGTACATGTGCATTAATGGTGGTTGGGTGGATAAATATGTGCATGCCCACACCCACGCAACTGGAGCATTGCACTTGATTTTTCTGAAAGCACCCTATTTGTCAAGGAACCCAGGAGAAGTAGACAGAAGTGCCAGCATCTTGCTATAAGCATCAGCTGGGGAGGGAAAGATAAATTCCAGTCATGAATGAGAAATCACAGCAGCAGCTTAATTTCCTGTCTAATGACAATAATTAAGTGCTTTCAGAGTATACCTCTGCAGGAAAGGCACAAGAGACATACTAGAAGGAGCAGAAAGCATGAGACCTGAAAGCAGAGAAATAGACATCTATGAACCTGTAGGTGCACTACAAGTCCCTGCTATGTTATGAGTTGTGTTGTAGTCCATGCCAATGTTAAAACTGTGACTTAGCAAACCTTGCTTGGTTGTTACCTATTTTTGGAGGCAGCTGTCTCAGTAGGCTCCAACATTTCTCAGACTATCCTTGCCCACCTCCTTCTTGCCTTCCATTCCATCCAGGAGTCAGCGTCCCTCTCTCACAGAGTGGCAGGTTGGGTGGGTAACCCCTGAGTGTACTCCCTACCATCTCTCTTTGGTGCAGAAGCACAATGTTAGGGAGCTACTGAACAGAACAGCAAAAAAATGCTAAGATCCTGTTCTTGACTTCAGTGCCTATGAGCAGTAGATTAATTCTACTGATGACAATGCAATTTTGCTGATATGCTACTGTACATTTTTCCTAAAAGAACAAAACTAGTTAATTAAATATGCAGAAAAGGCAATTCATTTATTTTTCATCACAAATGATGATCACAAATCACTAGCTGTATGAACGTCTTTTGGATAAAAGCCACAAAAGAAAGAAAGAAGTTTGTGCGTAGGCAACGCTTCAGTATTCCATCCCTGATTTTGCTGCTTTTTCCTTTTCCTCTGAACAGCCAAATTTTAGCATTTTCATTTTCTTTAAATAATCCATCTTGCTGTTGGGACAACTCCCTTTTAAGGCCATATTTTTTCTCAGAGGGAATGTTGACTGCATTTATAAACACCCACTTCCTTGGGTTTATAATAGTAACAGCAACATAACCTGAACTATAGTTTCAAGTAACATGCAACAATCACATTAAGACTACCAGCTTTTTCAGAAATGCTTCAGAAGCGTTGGCAATGCCACCGTGGTTTTATTTGCTATCCTCACAAAGTCTTTGAAAACCTCCCATCTTTCACCTTCCTTATTTGAAAGTAAAACCCCATGCTTCTTCCAGCTCCAAAATGCATAGTGAATTTGGATGAGGCAGTAAATACTGAAGCAGGAAAATGCCACCCTCTTTATAAATTTAGGAATTTTAGGCAGGTGCAAACTGTGATCATGGAGAGAATTTCCAAGAACTACAGTGAAGACCAAATTTCACCATATGTCTTATTCTGCTCAAAATATCCACTTTAACTCCAGGGAAGGTTGCAATAAAGCCTAATGACTTTTCAGTTGATAGACTGCCATCCCGAGTGTAACTTACCATAATCTGGTTAACTAGCTTGCTACTTTGGAAAAAGGGTAAAAATAATTTCTACTTTTAAAATATGCACCTCAGTTAAGAAAAAGTCCAAAAAGATTAGACACGTGATCTGCAGCCTACAGAAGTATCACTGACTTCCAAATATACCCTGCACTAACATGCCATCAGCACTGAGCCAAGGAATGATATGGGTGTCTGATCTTTACTGGCCTCACTAGTGACTGAAGATATGTCAACCTTTCCAGACATGCAGATTTGGAATTGCTACCTCGTATTTAAGCTATTGGCTATGTGTGTCACCTCTCAGTATTTTGCTCTATGACCCCCACTTTGCCTGGAGTCAGATGTGTGTCTTCAGTGCAGTACCTGCTGAGCAGACCCTAAGGGCCTGATGCTGAACTTGTTCACATGGTCATAAATTAGGAGCAATTCCGTGGCTGATGGTGATACTGAAACACACAAGCCTGGACTCGGGTTCTTCATACCTACTGTGCAGTTTCTAAGTGGATGACTGGGAGGCTAAATGTAAAATGATCTACCCCACCCCCCTGGAAAACAAAACAAAACAGGGCATAAGAAACCCCAAACAAAGCCCCAACACATTGAATGTGTGGGGATGGGAGAAGAAGGGGGGGAGGAACAACCTTACTAAAAACAAAATAATTGTGCCAAATGAGTTGTCATGGCTTTACTATAACATTCCCACAAAGAGAACAGAATTTTCTTTATTGTGAAATCTTCATTGTGAGCCTTGCTGCTCCTGGGAAAAGTCATATGTCAGAATAGAACAGTGTTTCCAAATATGACTAGTCTGAGCAGATAAACAATGAATGTCAACACAACATTCAAGGAAGTCTCTATCTGTGGTTAAATACATTTCTGAGGGAGTTTGTATTCTTGTTCTGGTAGTAGTACACATCATGAATACCTATAGAGGTGCTTGCCTTTGTACAACAGATCCTATTAAACTCCAATTAGAATTCCTGAGATCCCAGTTATTGGCAGCCGAGGAATCAGCTGGTTTTGAGAACATCCTGCAGCATTATCTGCCGAGTTCAAAACTTTGTATTACATTTACTCAAGACTCTGTGGTGCTTAAGAAAATGACAAAATTAGGGACATGCTTAAGTACATGGTTTAGTGATGACCTGGCAGTACTGGGTTAAGGTTAGGCCTGATGGTCTTAAAGGTCTTCTGCAATCAAAACAATTCTGCAATTCTGTGAATATTCTCACTTTTTTTTTTTTTTAACCTGATTAAAAAGCTGATGAATTTTCAGGTTCAATCTCCTATACCTCCCAATTGTTGGAGTTTTTTTTGGGGTAGGTAGGTGTGTTATACTCCCACTTTGGTTGTTCTAGGGCAGGGAGTAATAAACTTCAGAGGACCGTGAAGAAGTAGGAGAAAGATTCCAGTTCTTTGCCCTTTCTCATTACAAACACTGGGACCAAGCTCATCTCATCCTTCAACAGAAGTGAAGCCAACATGTACTATCAGAAGGAGGTCCTTGAGAAGCAAAACATCATTGTAACAGTCCTGCTGCTAGGCCTACTGCATCCAATACCTCTATAAAGCAACATGCCTAGCAGTCTTGGGGAGCAGGTTTTTTCTACCTCAAGCCACCCTCTTTTTCAGTTGTGTATGCTTTGACTACCTAATCACAGCTGCGTTTCTACTCTTTGGATGTATGAACTTACATTTCTTTGCAGCAGAGCAAGGTTTCTTTATTAAAGAAATGCATCCCTCTGCAGCCAAGCAGTCTAAAACTTCGGGGTCAGAGCAATCTGCATGTAATAAGTTTGGGTCTCCCACTTCTTTGGGTTATATTCTAATTTATATAGGCTGTGGCATTAAAGGCAAGAACTCTCTTCTGATCAGCATCCAAAGCCTTCCAAAACTCAAATCCCCTCCTCTGCTGTCCAACTTCTCTTAAACATAGATAAAACACCTTCACTTTCGGTTCTCCACAGGTTTTGTATAAATGCCATCCTTCCCTCAGAGCTAAGAAGCCACTCAAGAGAAGCAGCATTTCAGAGACTTCCACTCAAACCAGATTTTCACTTGTGGAAGGAGGAGAGGAAAAAGACTGGTCCTTAATTTCACTATGCCTCAGCTCCCCATCAGTAAAACAGGGACATTATAAGGTAGATGAAGATCCCCCACACTTAGAATGAATTCTAGACAGCAACTTTATTTTGTGGTCCTGCAACACAGCAGAAGCTTGGATCCAAGAGAGCACATTAAATCACACTGCCCTTGTTGTTAGGGAAGAACCGAAGGGAATTTGGCCACTGGGAAGGTTTTGTTTTTCATGACACTCTTAAACACAAAGAAACCCAGAACCTTGGCAGTCTATTCCACCATGTAAATCCACATCTTTCTAAATTACCAGAAAGTTCACTTGAGGTGAAAATCTTCTATGAGAATTTGGCTTCTGAAACACTTTCTAACCAGTACCTCAAATCCTTTTTTCATCATTATCCACGATAGGTGAAGAAAAAAAATGGGGTACCACTAGTCTTTGAGAATAGCATAAAAGTTTCAGGGGACTAATAACAAGACCAATGGGATATACACTGCATAATTAACATCCTTTTTTTCTTGGAAAGCTACAGTGACTTCCATGCTGCTGCCACATACAGCAACTATCCCTGGGCTTCAATTATATCTCTCTTACTGTGTCAGGTAAGCCACAGGCTGTTAACCAAGTGTGATTGAAATGCCTGTGCTAGTTTAGTTTAATTACTTAATGTGCTTTAGCATATAATAGCTCCATCTAGCAAGTGAACAAACTCTGCACAAAAGAGCACCCAAAATGTATGGCACAGCACACCGGCTTAAGCTGCACCGATACCTGAGAACAGCTAAACATCTATCAGCAGGGAAGTCACACCCCTTGGGAAGCTGTCAGACCCAGGACTAAGCTGCATGAGAGAAAGGATTAAGAACCTTCTGCAAAGCACACATAGGCTATTCAACAGGTACAACTTACTTTTACGTCTTTAGCTAGCTAATAGATCTGTAAGTAAACAGAGGGAGACATCAGGAAGGGTTGTCACAATTCCTAATCCTACAGCTCATGAGTCAGTTCTGTAGTAACCATGACAAACACCACCACTGTGCTTTGCAGCAGTTGTCAGGGCTTACAGAAGTAGACAAAAGGTGGTAGCAGGTATGTTTTACACTTATTGCAAAGGCTACAGCTAGCCAGTTGAAGTATCCTTGGCTGTGCTGTTGCGATTTTAATGTATTTATGTGGATATTTTGCAAAAACTGCAATTATCCAGTTATCTTTGTATAAGTCTACAAGACAGACTTTTCTGTTTATGTATTACCCAAATGAGCTTCATAAAACAGAAAAGGCACACTGAAGAAAAGTAATGGCAGCTCCTGGTCTCAGCATCCATGACATGCTGTTCAGCTGCCAGAATGCTTCTCAAAACAGGCACAGCTCACCTGCCTAGACTATAAAAATCAACCGGGAAACAAACACAGGCAAATAGAGAAAGAATAATACCCAAAGGGTCTGGTATACCACATATGTTTAGTGGAACAGTATACTGAATATCTAGAGGTGGGGGAAGGGAAGGTATAGAACCTTCCTCCTATGAGATAAAACAGATTAAAAGGGTGTTTCCTATACTCTTCAACCCTTGTCCTCAGATCTGTCCAATACTCGCACCTCTCTAAAACCCTCAGCACCTACCCATTCAGGCATTGGTTGGCCAGCTTTAGGGCACAGGAAAACTACCTACCTAGAAATTCAGCCCAGGTCCCTTCAGAAATCTGCACTTCAATTAAAACTAAGTTTTATATAGATACATTATCACTATAATGAACATTATAAGTGTGCTCCCTGCAATATAGCTCTCTTTCTGGAATTAGCATGCAAGTTTTTCAGAAAAAAACCCAGGTTTCTTGGAGACAGAATCAGAGATTCACCATATTATGATTCTGCAAGTGTCTTTAGATGGGAGAATTAACACCTACAGCAGGCAAAATGATTGACTTGAATCATGGCACCACTACCTTTCAGGAGCTTGACAGACACTAATTTTGGAAAGGTGTTTTGCATGAAAGACTGGCATTCAGAGCACATGGAAAATCGAGTCTGTGCGGGTGTTACTTAACCTACAGAACAAAACTTTAAAAGCAGCTAGAAAAATTACCAACAGATAAAGTTTGTTCATGTGTAGGAGCAGCAACTGTTCTTTGAACCTTTAAAGTAAAATCACTGCTGTGTACATAGCTCCTATTAGCTAAACAATGGTGTGCCCCTTCCTTAAAATAAAAAGCAGTTCTCATAAAACAATTCAGTGTCTTTGAGCTACTACTAGAAGCCACGTGACAAGAGAAAAATGTCAATATTAACTGGATCTCAAGGTTTTTTTACTTTTATGAGTAGCCAGCTAGCCCCAGACAGGATAGATTCGTAAGCTGTGGGGCTCTCCAGTGCCAAGGACCACTTAAGCTCAACAACTGTAGAGCTTTGTTTTGCATACATACAACACCAAGGTCTAGCTTTCTAGTTTATTGTAAAAGCCAACGTCTCACAGTACAAAAACCCCCATGGACAGACAGACCCTACAAATGCTGTAGCACTGTGTGGAAGCACTTCTGTGCTACAGAACTTGTGTTATGACCCTTTGTGAAAGGCCTAGGCAGATAATGCAGAGTTCCCAGGGCTGTCTGTCTTGCCTGAAAGACCTCTTCAGAAGACCAATTTTCACTGCTGACTCAGGGGAGCATTTACAGAGTAAAAATGTACAAGCACATCAACATCCTTCAAGTCAGACACCAAAGTTCATTTTTAAGCAGGTGCTTCTAGAGAAAATCCCAGATGTGTTTGTGCCTTTGGAAAACTGCTTGCTCATGCTGAGGGAAAGAAAGGTGCCTGCTGGAAGGTTTCCAAAAAGAATGCTCAAAAACTCTCAACCTGTCCTTCCACAGGTAGCTCCTCAGAGAATTCTTTTGTGCTGAGAAGACAGCCACAGCCCAGCCAGACTCCATCAACCAAACAGCCACAGAAAGCAGTTGTGCTCAAGACACAGAATCTGCTTATTTGTTCAGGACCGCAGTAGAGGTCTGCCCACATCCCAGTTTTTTATAGCTTAATGGTAACCTGCCCAATGGATGGAGCTATCCCTTTCGGAATGGCTATTCATACTTTGGGGCAATTAAAACAGAATAGTGTTTTATTTAAAACATGGTTTTAGCTTTTGGTTCCCACCCAATCTCAAGTTTTAAATTCTTACTGCCCTTTTAGAAACTTAGCAATTCCAGTGTTGTGGGTTTGGGTTTTTAAGAAACTTAAAGAATGTATTTCTTACTACGATGTACTGATAGGGCAGCACATGTTGTAAGTGCTGCAAGGTCAGACTAGATGTCATCCTTTCAGTCCTTTGAATTTTGATTTGCATAGAAAGAATAAACATAGACAAGAAAACACATCTCTGAGTTGAGATACTGACCACAGAATAGAGAAATAATAGGCAGTGAAACTTTCCTAATAGTTATCCAGAACCAGAAAGTAAAAATAGTATTCTTCCTGGTATTTAGATTTAAATAGATATCCCAGTGAATTCTAAAAGACAAAGAACTCTAAGAAATATCAGTGTGGGAAAGTATTATATAAACCAAGACACAACAGAAAATACAAAATGATTAAAGTACTGTGATCTCCATTCTACTAGTCCAAACAGATCCACTGCCACTGTCGTCCAAGTTCCTATTATTTGCTCAGTTAATGGTGCAGGAAAGAAAAAAATAAAAATAAAAGAGCAAGTGTGAATGCTAAACTCCCATCTCTGACTTTTGGAATAGGGATACAGCCAAGTTATTTAGCAGTTGCGTTCTCACCATTTACTGCCTTGACCTGACTTCAGAGTTGCTGGGGTAAGAGGGACAGCTCAGGCCAGGCAAGGGTGTCTCACTTTCCCTTCTGAGAAGCAGCACATACCCTAGTCAGTCCTTGTACTCACGAGCATCACAGAATGGAAGCACCATAAAAAATATGGCAAATGTTACTGCTGGGAGTGAAAGTTCAAAGAAAATGGAAACTGAGAATCCCACTAACATGATGTCACAGGATCCAGTTTCTTCCATTGAAGCCGAAGGCTGTTGTTAGTAGCAGTTTAATCAGAAGCAGCAATGGTACTCTCAGTATGGAGAGGAAAAGGTAGGCATTTATTTATGCCAGTTTCACTGAAAACCCTATAGATGATAGAGTAAAAAAAACCTAAAATAATAAAGTCACTCCTCAGTAGGAGTACCCACCACTTTTACATGCTTCTATTAGCCACCTAGACACTGAAAAATAAAGCAAGAACCTCAGAATAAGGTAACAGAGGAGGGTGGTTTTTTTTTTTTTTTTTTAAAAAAAGGTGTCTGTATAGAAAATCAAGTAGCATGACAGAAAAAAAATAAGAGGAACCAGAAGTACCTGCCCACAAAGGGGATTTCAACATCCTAAGTTTAACTGAAACAGAGGGGGAAGTGAAACCGAGTAAGAGAGGGCTCAAACATTATTAATTTGACCTGCTTTTGAATTGCTTTATGGTGTTTGCTGTATAAACAGTTGGGGTAGACCTACCTTATTCTGACATGAATGCTTAAAAGCAGAGTTGAACTACAAACAGGAACAAAGCAATGCTATAAAAACTGTTGGTATCTTCATACTGTTGAAGCTAAATAACCCACAGAAACATTGCAGAGTAATAATACTGCCATTTTTACAACTATTGTGCATACACTGGTCAAGACTTCTGAGGCTACATGGAACGAAGCATCAGTAACAGCACCGAGAAAGTGACAGTTAATATAAGAAAAGGACTCGGCTATATCTAAGTCTTCACCAATTTTACAAAGTCACACACCTGGATGCCAACAGACTGACATTGAGGAAAACAATTTATAAAGCAGAGGACAAACATTTGTTCAACCTTTTCAAGTGGCTTTCAAAGCTATACAGACAACCCACAGTTACTTCAATGGAAAGTGATTATTTGCACCAACTGTTTGCTGTAGGCAATTGGCTGTGCATTTTTACTTTGTGTGTAAGTGAATGCATATTTCTTGAGCACAGGCAGGCTGATGCAAGTATCTACACTAGACATTGTAAAAAGCCAGCTTATATTGCCTAGGTCCTACAAGACTTGGTGCAAGACTAGTTGGACAGAGTACACAGGAAAAGACACACTGTTCTTTGCACAAGAAGTTTTATTTGTTTTAACAAATGCACAGTTTAACAGCATCTCTCCCTTAGGAACAATTCCGCCTCCTAAGTATTGTCCATCCAGGGGAAGGGTTCTGGATGCCTGCTGATCTAGAGCCACCTATGTATAGTCCAGACGGACAGACTTAGCCAAATCATACATTCCTTCACTCTGTGTGGCCATCACAACTCTCCCGACTTTCACAGTGGAAATGCAAATGGTACAGAGGTTGTAAATGAAGTGTTAATAGTACAGCCATACACTGTACAAGCTTCCCTATTTACTACTATGACTGTAGTCCAGGTCTGAAAGGACAACAGTCCCCTGCTATTCCAGGCCTAACCTTCTCAAATTGAAACTGCCCGTTTTGTCACTGCATGGCTGGACACAGTGCACAAATGAAGCACACGAGTTTTGGCACTGCTCAAGAAACTAGATATCCAAGCAACTTAAGACATTATCTTATTCATCCCCAATTGTTTCCAGGCACTTACTGTGTATAAGCCATGCTAATGTGCAGCACTTCTTGGGGGGAAAAAAAAAACCAAAACCAAAACCAACAAGTTAGACATATAAATAGCTCCCTCACTATTCTCTTCAAGAACTCCCTGACTGTACAGCACACACATATATAGCTCTCCCTCTGAAGCCAAAAAGAGGAGTGAAGCATCATTACCAAAGCAAACTAATGGTTACACAGGCAGCAGTCACTAGCTTCTGCCTGACACTACTCACATATCTGAGCATTTCAATCTCTTGAACTTTTTTTTCCCCTCCTTAACTAGTTTCAGATCCACCCTGGTTCCAAGCTCTAGATGACACCAGCTAGATCTTGTGGGAGAACAGAGGGGGAGGCAATTGCATTGTCTTCCTCAGAGATATAATGAAAGTAACTTGCCAAGAAAAAAAAAAGTTGTACAAACCGTAGATAACCTTCCACTTTGTATTTCCAGGCAGCTGGAAACCCAGCAGACAATGTAGCTGTTGCTTAACACACACAGAAATCTACATTGTATGCCAGGTTCATGCCCCAAACCTGGACAGTCTTCCCATACAACCAATAAAAAACAGCTGTGTATGTAACAGTTCACAGTACATTTCCTCCCCCAACATACAGTAGTCTTGCTATGAGCCAAGGTGCCTGTTTCAATACCCATCCTTTACAGGACAGGTTAAAGATTCTTCATTGAAAAGAGTGAAGTCCAGCTATCTTCTTAGCTCAAATTTGCATGTATTCTTATCACTTTTAATTACTACGAGCCCCAAGACTAGGCTATGGAAAAGACTGTTGCTTTCCAATACACATCAGAGGTATTTAATCTGCTTCTCTCTGAAGTAGATCCAAGATATATCCAATCCTTTATTTGGGGCCACACCTCAGATGTTAACTTGTTAGCACTGTGAACTTGCTCTGCACCCAGGAGAGAAGATAAAAATCCAACAAAAGGTCTAGATAGAAGATATGAGATGTCATCAGAGACCCAGTAGCCAGATGTAGCTGCTGATTGTGAAAACAGAATCTACACTGACTACTGAGCGATTGATGGGCAACTACAGGTTCTGGGTTGACTGATCCACAGCATTAATCCAACACGACCTGCAGAAACAATTGAAAAAAAAAAAAAAAAAGAGAAATCAGTATATGAAACAGCTCTGTAGAGATGCCTTCTTAAAGAAAGAATTTTCTATAGTTGGTATTACACAGATTTCTTGTAGACAGTAAGCAGAAAAGTGTGTTGACAGAACAGAGACACGTCAGGTATGCAGTCATTAGCTTTTATAATTAACAAGTGCTCACAGTGTTCCTGTATCTTTATTCTGAAAGAACCTGTTTCACCCCCACTTATTAGTAAAGACCTGTTTCAAAAAGTAGATAAGAAATGCTCAGAAACGTGAAGCAGAATAATAGCAGAGCCAAAGTCATCTTAAGTTTCTTCTTAATCCTCAAACAATATTGTCCAAGAAGCTGTGAGTTATTGAAAAATAAGCTGCTCTTACCCACTCAGAAAAGGCATTCAGTAAATAAAAGTAAACTTAAAAGCACAGAGGTAAACCTGAAAGGTGGAAACATACCCCACATTACAGTAAGAATACAGTCCTACATAGTTTAGCAGAGATGAGGATTGCTGTTTAGAGTTCACTTCAATTAGAAATCAGTGCAACATTTTGAGTCTGCAAAAAAACTCCCATTCACAGAGATTTGAAATCCTTTCATCTCTGGTGTCAAACAAAGAAGTCCCAGCTCAGGAACTGCTACAGCATTGTGAAGCACATCCGAGAAAAATCCCAGTGGATACATGCCTAGTTTGGCCTTCCAACAATGACTAAAATACACTTGAGGTAACTCCTTGAAGTCTTTGAGTAAGCGTCAAGATTTACACTGCAGAAATAAGTCAGCATCAGCCAAGACAAACAGAACATGGACATCAAGTTAGAACTGCTCATTAAGTATTTCAAGTATTTGTTTAAGTAAAACATTTGTTTGGCAACTGGCAAAACTTTCAACTTTAGTGACAGAGTATTTTAACACTGTCACTGGCCTGACTAGTGTTTTCTTTAAACAGAGACATAATGGTTCTACATTTAATAGTTGGACTCTTTTCCAACCTAAATGGTTGTGATTCTCCAGGAGACTGTAAGAGCATTTTAACGTATTTAATTTAGAGCAGTTTTACCACTAATATCTGACTAGATTATAGCAATAATATCAGTAATTAAAGACTGGTCTATTGGAAATTATCTAACTGCAACACCTTGCTGTGAAATACCTCTGGGAAAAATTGGCTGCTGTTGTGCCCCATTGTAACAGAATCACAAGAGGTGCATGCACGCCCTGCTGAACTTTTCCACTATACATTTGCACAAAGAACGCTTACTAAGCACAAATCGACATTAATTATTTTATCCCTATACAGTACCTGTACTAACTTCTGAGACCTGTACAACTGACAGAAGTTTGCCAGGAGCAAGCATGTTAACACTGAAGCATGAGAGAGTGACAGCACTGGCTGGAAAATTAATACTGGCATTTCTCTGCTGGAGAACTCATCTCAGTGATTTGCACAATTCATTCACTGAAACCTGTCTGCTTCTCCCTCCTTTTGTAGGCAACATTTTTACACTTCCCTGCCTTCAATCCTCCTCAAGACAAGCCAACATAACTCTATTGCCACCATGCTTCAGCCCAGAACCATCAATCCCCAACCCCAGTGCAAACAACACTCCCAGCTTCCCTTCCAGTCAGGACCTAGTCAGCATGCAGGAGGCAAGGGTCATCCTATCCTATCCCATCCCATACAGGGACAGAGTTTTTTCATCACAAATAACTCTGGCTTGTGGCCACTCAAAGAAGCCAGAGAGAATATCTCCCTTCCAATCCTCAGACAGGCTCTGGAATAAGACTGAGAAAGGACAGTCATTGTGTCTTCAAGGAGAGGTCAAGAGGCTCAGACAACAAATTTACAAGACTCTTGATGCTACAAATGTTATTTTTAAATCACTTTAAAAAAAATTAATTAAAACACTTATGATTTATTAATAGTTGATAATGTAAGTCAGTTGTTAGTTTTAGCCAGGCCACCTGTAACAATAAGAGGAGCAAGCGATGTGCAGGGAGGAGCAGAGCCTTGAACCCAGACAGAACCCTCTCTCAAAGCAGGCCATGCCAAGGTGCAGCTGCTTGAGGATCATTTCTTAAATACTCCCAGACCAACAAAGTAGCAGGGTGGGCATGTGCACCTGCTACAAAATAAGGTCAAACCCTCCAGAAGATGAAGGGTTCATCACCTCAAGTTCAGAGCTCTGGGAGGAAAGGGAGGTGGTTTGTGAACATCTCAGAGATGCAGGACCTCTTTACGTGTCTGTAACATGAAGTCTCAGGCAGTACCATGAGTTTGGGCCATAGATCCCCAGATCTGGTTGAGCAGTGCCTGCTTTTGATATCTGTGCAGACAGGAGTCTTACAGCTTCATGAAAGCAAGAGATGCCAAGTTACTGAGAAAACAAACAAAACACCCACAAAAAAACCCAAACCACAGAAACAAACAAACAACACCACAACAAACCACCATCTGTCATCTATAAAATTAATAGGTGAAGCTTTTGACACTGGAACTGCACCAATATGAAGGCTTATTGTCAAAAATGCAAGAGGCAGAGTCCATCACCAGATCAAGTAAAAAAAAAAATTGAGAAAAGACCTACTAGACACACATTGTGCATCAAATGCAAAAGCAGGTGAGACTAGAACACTTGTGAATCACCTCCTAACAGACTCCTACCCTTACTTGCCAAATCAAGATATGTTTAATATGATTGATCTTCAGGCAGATCAATCAAGTCAAGAAATATAATTGATAAATACACCATTGTACTTCTTCCAGTTTGAATAGAGCCAATAAATAACTCCATTTTTTGAATCGAAGGCCTAGCTGCTGAACTGACAGGAAAGAACAAATAGGTCCTCATCAACCAGCTTTGCTGTAGGAGAGAATCACATCATAGGCTATTAAGTTATAAGGACAGGGACGACACTGACAAGTGTTAAAATATGTAAAGAAAAAGCAGAATAGCTACTCAGTACAAAAAACAAGGAAGGTGGGGAAGGAAGAAGGGAAATATCAAGTACTTGGGTGGTTCATCCCATGAAGTTACTGAATTTGGTAAATTTTTTTGTTCTGAGCAGTGCTGCACAGCTGTCAAGGGAACTGAACACAAAGAAATAGGTGCCATTTTGCTAGTTTGCTTAGAATACATATTGCGATATTTATAAATGGGGCAGAGGGATCCTCTCAATAAAGTAATTACCTGAATGTTGTCTACAGTAGCTTCCCAAACAGAAAGCAAGCCAGCACCTCTGCAAGTTCAGAGCTGACAGATTTAATAAAGCCATCACCAGGAACAGCCAAAACGTTTGTATTTCAATGCACTGGCACTGCAATTGAAGAAATATTTCTCCATGCTTAATGCACAATACAATGGAATGTCAGTATTTACCAAGCATGCCAAGAACTTCTAATTACCTAATATGAACTTAGGCAAAGAGCCATTATGTCTTAAATTCTGAATTCAGTAAAACAGATCAGTGCATTGTTTCAATGAAGTAAGCATACACTTTATAAAGGAAATGCATAATTGTGGAGTTCAGCTATGCATTGCAATATGTGCTACTTAATGAAATGGGAAAGTTAACCAAGGCAGTATTTTTTTTTTTTATTGCCCACAGTAATGATATGGAAGGTGAAACCAACATTAAATACAGGTGTCTAATTAAAACACATTCTTACGCACATGAATTCCTCTGCAGTTACATAATTACACCACAGCCAGGATATCTCTGCAGCAAAGCATGTTTTCAGCGATCCCAGCTCCTGCATACCTCAGACCCTGTGACTGTAGTGGTCAAACCCATTCAGACCAGCTGATGATCACTTGACTCTCTGCACTATTTATACATTACTCCATTAAATGAAGCTTCTGATTAGGCTGAATAGATTTATTAAAATCCTGCCCAAGACATTTTTTAAATTGCTTTGCCAGAGAACACTAGTATGAGCAAGCCTAGGGAGGTACAGAGTTGGCACAACTTTCTAAAACAACTTCCTAAAGGCAAAACCACTTGCATTCTAAGAGGCCAACTAACTAGCTTGTTTTTAAAACTTAATTACTGATAAATGTAAACACAGTTACCTTTAACCAGGAACTATTTTTGTGTTAATGTCACAGACATAGTCTTTGAAGAATTTGATACAAATAAATAAGAAACTGGCTTAGTTATAAAAACTCATAATGGATACTGTAATTATTTTTTTTAACACACAAAAAAGCCCTACAGATTAAAAATAAGTTACACAGACATAAGTAAAATGTTTGATATGCAAAGCGCTCACTGAAATTGATGGAATAATGAATAACCTGAGCTTACAACTTTGAAGAGTGGCACAAAGCTTCCATGGAAGAGTAGAAGCAGGAGTTAAGGTTCCTATGTCAGAGGCTTCTATATGCAAGAGGTAATAAACTTCCTTTCTACAATGCCTGCATCAGGACCACCCTGTTCTGCAAGCAAGTAGCATTCAGTTGTCAGCTGTTGGCAAGTGCTGATACCCCAGTGTGTTGTAACTATCCACTGGATGGTAATTTAGTATGAGAAACTGAATTAACTTATTTGCCAAATCACAATTTTATTATCAGGAAGGAAATTATGTAAAGACAGCAAACAGTGCCAGCGAAGTTTCTGTTTAGGTCCATGGTGTTAAACACCTTGCCAGAAGAGTCCAGCTCGGTTATTTACAAAGTGTATGGAAGGCAGCTTTCTGCATACTAATGGTATTACATGAACACCTACAGCTAGATCTGCTTGTATGAACACCAAACTAGTGTTTCTAAGCATAAGGCAGAGTTACAGTGCAGGAGATTGCCAAGGTAGAAAAGAGGCAGGAAGGGAAAGTGAAAAACAACACTCTCCCTCCCAAACCATGCACCCCAGGGTTCCTCTCTTTAAGGGAGATCTACCCAGGGCGTGAGTCTCAGACTGTCAGCAGCCCCCATATCAGTGTCATAGGTTTGCCAGACTTACAGCACAGATACTACAGGCACACATCAGGGCATAGCGCATATACGGAAGAGGCCCACCCAGTCATTTAAGAGGCAAACAGTTGGTGCTCACAGCATATCAGTGTTGTAGTAGAGATGCTAAGCAAGATTCAACAAGTGTCAAAGAGTTATTTATCAGATCTTTAGCAAGCTTAATTTCCTTTTTCTAAACAGCATGCAAATACCTTACAACAGCACACGCCCCATACACCAAACATTAAGAATCTGACTAGCAATCCAACTGAAATATGGGTAGAAACTAAATTGGTTAAGGATAAAATACTGTATTTTTAGTGCAGATATAATTCAGCTGAGATTAAGACTACCTAATACTAAATGCTGATGCTGACTGAAGTTACTCAAACAAGCCTCCGTCAATACCCCTACAGCATATATTCTTTGATGGCTGGGCTCCGAAAGCCCTATGTCTTTACTGGGCAATTCAATTCACGTTACCATGCAGTTTAAGCTTTCATAGTACCCAGTCTACGGGGAAAATAAGGGCCCTCATCTTTAGTAACACTGTCAGTTATTCATGCCAGATACTTATGTGCAGTGAATACCCAGGAAAGAAGTTATCAATGCGAAACAGCAACCTAATGAATAAGTGAAAACACGCCAGGCATGAGATAAGTTTGATCCAGAAGTTGGCCAACAAGCCAGGTGGCAACAATTCCGAAGACTTAATTCCCAGCACTGACAGTGTGAACCTTCTGTATACTCCTCAAGGACCTACTTTTAAAGACAATTAACAACTAAAGACAATTACTAACTGGACTCTTACGGGTCCAGTTAGTACTTCAGAGAACAGCATTCACATGTTACTTGAACTTTAGAATAAGGCTCTTGATTATTCAATTATGGAGATGATGCTACAAAGCTACCTGGTCCTGTCTCATGCCCTAATATGCAAAAAGAGGGTGATGAATATAAATGTTTACTCTCCTGTTCCTCATCCTCCCTTAATTGCCTTCCCATTAAGTGAACTCAACTGAAGGAGGTAAACACCACACTCCCACCCCCCTACTTCAACCCAAGTGAAATACAAACTTTACTACATTTATGCTTTGAACTTAAATGGTTTCTGATCACCTCACTTTAGGGAAAATAACTCTGCCCCCACCACCCCCAAGCAGACCCAAGTAAGCTGGGGAAAGAAATTAAAATAACTAACTAGATATGAGTTTTAAACCACTTAGTTGTAAGCCTACGGGATAGGGAACCTGAACAACAGGCATGTTTTGGGCATTGGTTTGCGTAATGACTCAGAAGGATTCACTTTCTACCATCCAAGTATCTTAAAGCCCTTCCTTCCCCTGGTAAATGCCAGAATCATCCCACCAAAGAGAGGAACAAGCCCACCCAAAGCATCACACCCGTTATCTTACACAACAGCAAGCTTTACTCTGGAAACACAAGAGGCAAGTAACACACTTCAGTAAGGTCTGAGTGTTGCAATATCCACATATAAATGAAAAGCAGAGTCTACAGCTTTAATGAAGACATACATCTTAAGTAGTGTTAAGGTGTGTATTAAAAAAATCATTAGGGAACATTAAAGCCATCAGACACCTGAAAATGTGAACATAATGCCCAGATTACAGTACAGATGCAGTTAAAGTCTTCAGAAAACTTTAAATTAAACCAGAACCGGTACTCTAGATAAGTGTTCTCCAAATTATTTAGAAGATTAGGCACCTCAACAACAAAATATAAGGATCACAATTCTCTAAGTGTTATTCTTTAAATGTTAAGAAATCTTTACAGGAAAAATCTGAAATCCAGGGACATTTTATCTTGCCTGAAGACTATCACATGACAACGGCATGCTACTATGCCACAGAGACCAATGTGTATGTTTACACCATAGCTCACATGACTTTGCTTCCTTTAGACCATAAATAGTGAAGAGAAATATGCCCAGCAGAAGAGCAACAGGTACAACGTAGAAAGCAGCTTCCCAAAACAGACATCTATTCTACAGAACCAGGGCTAATATTTACTGATATTAAATCTACATAAAGTAACGTACACCATCAAGTCACATGCAAGTTACAAACACCAATTCACAGGAGTCTAGATAGGCAATATTCTATATTTAACTTGAGAAAAAGCAGAATAGTGCTGTGTATGGGTCAGTGCCATCAATACCAATAAATGCTTTTAAAGATACTAAATTTCTTACTCCAAACTGGCACTCCCAGGGATACTGTGGAAGAAGTCACAAAGCTCCAGCTTTACAAGTTAACCAGCAGAGGAGTTTTAAATACATAGAGGACCTAGGGTCCATACGGAAATAGGGGAGATCAATGGGATACTGAAGAAAAACCATAGACACAATAGGTCAAAAAGTACATGCAACCATATTGTAGTAAGAGGATTTAACTTTTACTTTATCCCTTTCTTAAAGGGGGAAATATGGAACCTGGGAAAGATGACTGAACTTCTGTAAATATTTTGTGCAAGTGATAATTACCATGAAACAGAACAGAGGCAACACCAGCTGCAGAAGCATCTTCTCCCACAGTAGGTTCAATCTCTAGGCTGTTTTACCCACTCAGAATCTTGCCACGATTACCTTCTAATTTTTCTATAACATGAACTGCTTTTAGACCATTTCCAAAGGGGGGGGGGGGTGGGGGGGGTCACGGTTTTAGGGTGGGGGCATGC
>JANHGN010022407.1:0-15455 GCA_024605025.1 Megaceryle maxima | reverse complement strand
CACCACTGATGTTGTAGAGAAGGCACCGGGGGTCCCAGCCTGGGCCCCGCAGTGGACGGGAGCTGTTCAGGAGTTGGGTTTGATAAAAAATAAAATCACTGAACAAAATTAGTTCTGTTTTCACTCAAACCAAGACAGGGGGAAAGGACAAAAATTGGCCAAGGGCTGTTACTGTGTAAAAATCTAACTGGAAAGAACCAAAAGCTACCTCATTTGATTGTCCAATTGGGATGACAGGAATATTCATATGTTCAAAAGCATAACCATGACAGACAAATGGGAAGCAGTACTGTCCTTTACTAAGGTGATCTTAGACTGAAGGCAGAAAATTTATTCAGGGCAGGCAGAGACTACAGTGACGAGTTCACAATACTGATAAAACAGTAAGGACTAGCATGCCAGTGGGTTTGAAGAACGACTCAAAGGGAAATTCTGAATAGTATGCAATATCAGTAATATCTAATCTTGTATGGATTACTAATAGGTTCTGGTTATCACAGAACACCAGACTACAGCAATCACAAACTGGTCATGGTTTTGAACTGCGTGTTAAGCAATATCTACTACCAAAACTTTGAGATAAACACTCCCCTACAACAGTGTGCAGTGGTGGACAGTGATTGAACACATTCTGCAATTTGAGAAGCAATTCTTGAAGAGTTACGAACACTGCACTACAACAGACCTTAAATGGAGCATCCCACGAGGACTGCCAACCTGGCCCAATTAAGCACTACTGCATGGGTGTATGTAGTGCCCATGATATACCCAGAAAGGATTTCAGTCTCCAAGTGGAGAACTCTACCAAGAAGCCATTATTCCCGATTCCTAACACATACTTAAAAAAAATCCAGACTGCGACTACAGGCTGTTTATAGGTACAGCCCTCATTTCTATACCACAACCTGAACCTTCATTAAATTCAATTTACTGCAATTTACTTACTAGCTGTTGTTAAATTCAGCTGCTTAATAGGACATCTTATCTTAAATGCAAATATTGTCTATTCCTACTTTAAGAAAACCATTGCAGAGCATGAACAAGTCCTAGGTAGTCCACTGGAAAGTTTTATGATTTCTGTGTGATTGTTTGCTTTTTTATTCCAAGTATTTTTGAAGTATTCAGGTACTGCATTATTCACACTACACTAAACAAGAAAGCCTTTCTGAATCAGGCCTACTCCAACTCAGTAAGTTTCTACCCAAAAGAGTTCTTTCATTACCAAAGATACAGCATGAAGAAACGATGGCAGAGTACAAACTGAAGGCAGATTTTTAAAGACCAAACATCCAAGCAAAACAGTAAAGATGACCAACCAAACCAAAATCTTTCTGTGCATCTAAACACTGTAAGCATTTTAAAAGAACAAAATTCAAAACTAACAAGTGTAAATTAGCAAGCGGAGGATACAGACCAACCCTTTTGCAAGTGCATTTGCGTCAGTGTTGTGACTGAAGACTGTCCTTCAGAACAGAGATGGTTTAACAAATGAGGTGGTCTTCATCACTCTCCAGCTGCAAGACATACTGACATAAGTACATCAGTACTCATTTTGTTTGGTTTTTTTAAAAGTAATTTTCAATAGTAATCTCTAATAAGCACAGAAGACAAGTGGCAGAGAGTTATATATTCATTTACAGTGAAGTACTTCAACCAAAAGGAAGGTTACCTGAAGAAGGAAAGTTACATTCACTGCAAAATAAATGGCACAAAGAGTCAGGAATGCATCAGATCTATTACTACAATTAAATTTTATCTTTGAAGCAAAACCTTTAGAACTAGATTCCTATTACAGGTCACGATGACATTTAGAAACCTTTAACATGGTTATATTAAATTCGTATCTTGCACAGTATACTTTCAGTCTTAGTGTTGGATTAAGAAAAAGGAAAAAGTTATCTTTATTATAATAGCAGTTTAAAATTCTAACTACTATTATAGCATATTTTAAAAACACCAGGAAGATTTGTCCTGATAAACCATTTGGTAAAGTCTTGATACTCCTAATATTTTGTAATGCACAGCATTAACACAGGAAGCACTAACAAACAGCCAGTTTCATTAATCCTCACTGTTTTTTAAAGGTGAAGGGGGAAGCTCAAACAAAAAATGCACCTGAACACTTCTGATAAGCAGCAAGGACAACAAGCATTCTAACTTTCCATTCTATGTCTGTAATGGCATGATCAGCTTCAGATGTTACTTTTTTTTTTTTACACTCTCTGCCCATAAGAGATTCACAACTATACCATGAACACATGCAATATGGCATGAAACAATCTGTTTTTCCTGTCAAAAACATAATAAAGGCTGAATGCCTTACTAATAAAGCAGACTCACTCATTTACAACCTTTATTGTTAGGATAACACAGCTTTTCCATTCAAATTGTTTGCTACCTATACAGCACACTTAGCACTGTATACAATGCACATGTTTCCAGATAAAGTGACCTGGGAGTTTTATTTTCCAACACATGTTCAAAACATTTTTCCCCCTATCATCTGCATAGTAGCATTTCCTTCTAAATGAAGTGGATGTTGCTGCTTGGAGACTTGCTTCACCATCCCACTGTAGTAGCCTTCTAAGTGCTCCCAGGGGAAACCTCTCCCTTTTGCTGGCAGAATGCCTCACGCAGCATCACTGGGTAACCCATGGGGAAATCCAGTGCACTATACAAATACAAACATCAGCACAAGATAACAATTAGATGGCAGAGTTGCACATATCAATAAACTAGAGCGAGTGTATTAAAGCAGTCATGTTGTAGAGAATGCCATTCAGAGCCTAGATCCCAGTATTTTTGTAGCTTGCATAATGTGTACGTAATCACGAGTAGCATACGTACAAAAAAAATCCACTGTGTCAAGACTAGGGTAAAGTTGTTTAAGAATAAGCCATTCTAAATAGGCAAAAATTCAGAGTATGAGAACAAGCATTTTCTGTGAAAGTAATCCATCTGACATCTCAAAAAGAGCCGTCCTTTTAATAATTGATGCTTTCAAGAGAACTTACTTAGCTAAAGCTATATATTAAATCCTAGGAGGTGCAGTACAAGTGAAGTATTTTGTATGACATCTTGCCATATTAACTGGGAAATAACACTACAAGTTCTAGGGGGTTGAACTGCTCTCAGCATTACCTAAGTGGGATGAACAATTAGATGTGGCCTAAAATTTGTCAGAAGCTGTTTCTAACTGCATGTCTAGCTGAGCTACCACCAGCAGGGTGGTGAATCAGTTGTACGCAGACACATCATTAGAAATTCTCTTGAAAAATAACTGGGCATTTCATCTCAAGGGAAAGAAGTGCAAACTGTGAGGGAAGACATAGACTGAACCAAACAAGCATTCCTATCCAGAACTGCTTGCTTTCTGTTAGTGGCAGGACAGAAGAGTTCAAAGTTCACTTTCACAGTTGATGTGGGTTTCCTTTAAGATGCCTGGAAAATGACTATGTTGACCACATCCACATTCTGAAATACTTTTTTTTGAGAACTCCTAACGAAGATTCAGCCAAAGGAACAGGAACTGACTCATTTGTACAGTACCCATCCACTGCATAGTCACTCTCAGATGTGTGCCCAAGTTGCACGTGGGCAGGGATAGAGCAGTCAAAATCCACACTCTATTTGAGAGACCTCAGTTAGAGATTTTGCACTGACCAGGGGTCTGCGCAAAGGTCAGCTCACAAAGCTTCTTTATCACTACAGCCTGCCACTCACTGTCAGCTCTACTATTTCTGTTTCTGAACAGAAAATATAGGCATGGAACTGAAGAATGCAAGCTGAGCTCAAAATCATGAGCTCTCCACAGTGTATTTTACTATGTGCAACTCAAACTGGCCATGGACAAAGAGATAAAGAAAAATGAGCATATCAACCCATGTGTAGAGTAAAAAGCCACAAGTGTATCATTTCAAATGGACTTGACTGTACATACAGTGTGTGAATCAACTCATTCCTAATTACATTTTACTGCAAAATAAAACAGTTCTGAAAGTGAAAGTTGAAGGATCCAACAAATCATTCCGAAATTTCCAATTCATTTGACAACCTTCAGTGCACAGGAAAATAGTATGCAATGAAGGAGACTGTACAGGACACGTATACTACCAAGTATGACCTTGCAGCTGTTAGCTATGTATAGACTTGCAGAAAGCAGGCATCCCATTTAAAAGTCGGCTTTCTACAAAATAGGTGTGCCACTAACCATTGTTTAAACCCACCGAAACTGCACTGAATCATTTCCCTGAATAGCATCACAATGAAGTGGGTGTGGTGTTTTTAAATCAAGGTGTCTGCTAAGCAAGTTCTTTTAACAATTTATGCTTTTGGGATGTGCTGATAAGCAGAAGACATACCTCCTAAATTCCATTAAAATTGCACTTATAAAGACAAGATGCCAAAAGAAGCAGTTGTGCATCAAACAAATTAGAGAAGGTAAATGCTGGATTCTAGGAATCTGGAATTTGGTCTAACAACAGAACTACACTGCTCAGAATATCCATTATAACCCTCAGTGCTCATACCTAACAGGGCTTCTGAATGTAACCCTTTTTAAAAAAAAAAAAAAAAAAAAAAGGTGAACCTTACATCCCAGGAATAGTTTTCCCAATGGTACTGCCTCTTCAAGCTGTCACGAAGAAGTAACTTCATCTACAGTGTAGAAATGTTTTGGTTCCCTCCACACACATACGCCCCCCAGAATATTTGACTAAGCTTCCCTGCCTCTATCTAGGCACTTTTTAATTGATGTGTACTTCCGTGGTATTGAATTGCATACTGCTCCTCCACCACAGAATTACATGCTCTTAACCTCAGCCCAGAAGTTAGAAAGTTCCAGTAGGCAAATTTATCAGGCAGCAAAAGTATACTGAAAGTGCTAAAACCCAAACAGGTCATAATCTCTAAGATACACATTATCAAGGGACATTCTGGCTACAACATCCACATCTTTGAGCAAAAACTCCTGGGGAAAACACAACACTCAGCTTTGAAATGCAGCATTTTTTCCCCCTCAGTACCAGATCAGATAATCTAGCAGATGTTTTCTGTGCCTAACAGGAGAGCAAGACATGCCATGGTACTTCACAGTTGAGAGGCAATTAAGACTTTTTTTATTCAAACCACCTTCTGTACTCATTTTCTAGTATATGTTCCACATATCTTGTTCAGAGGATTTTTTTCTATGCAACAGTTCTACTAAGATACATAATTTCCAAGAAAGATAACTCTAGATAGGATGACAGTCCTAAGAGGTTTCTTTGTGGTATAAGAAACAAGTGGTACATTTCAGTTTTTATTACATAAAGGTACCTCCTACAGTAACATTGCTGCTATTAGTAATGTAACTACTAGAAGACAAGACATTGCCTTTCACATTCAGATGCGAACCCTTCCTCCCCATCACTTACCTACTGAAAATGACTGAACATAACTAGCAAGGCAGATGCAACTTTGACCATCACCTGCTATCAGTGTACTTTCACTAAGAGCACTTATAGATTTCAGAGTCCCAGAAGTTAACCTTCATACAGCCATAAACTAGTTGCGAGAAAGCACTTTGGTTTTCTGAACATGAAGCAACATTTTTACCTTCTCCAGATGCTGCACTTTAGAAGGTCTTTGTGAAATCTGTTTGATATTCCTCAACTAACAGTTTCTACGCAGTTCTGGAGAGGGAAGTCATCACCTAACTAAAGCAGCATCACTATTAAGAGTCAAGCTCCTGCTGCACCTGTTTGATCAAGGGTAGTATTTATGTTCTGTGAGCGAAGATGGAGAGCCTGGCTATTATCAGTCATTTCAACCTCTTAGGCATCCAAGCATCATAAAGTAGAGCTGGACTCCTGTAGCTGACTAGACAACTAGTAGTAGCATTCAAGTGAACACTCTCTTGGAGAAGAAAGAAAAAAAACAGCAACAACAAAAAAACAAAACAAAAACAAAACAAAAAACAAACAAACAAACAAAAAAACCAAACCACCACACACACCAAACAACCACACACACAGACACACAACACCCAGACAAATCACAACTTCCAACAAAGGACTGCCTTCACTAGGCAGCACTGTGGAAACGAACCAGTCACTTCCAGTTCCTCACCCCAGCCACAAGGCATATCCTCTTATCCACTTGCACTAACAGTTACTCCCATATGTTAACCACACTGCACTGCAGCACTGTTTAGCTAGCACCTCCTAACCAAAGGTCAAAAACCTTTTAAGGCTGCTCAGAAACCAGAAGACAAATTCCCTTAAGCAAGGCTCAGGGCAGTTCCCCAATAAGGCAATTTAATACTTTCATAGCCCATACTACAGAGTTTTTCCTCTCCAAGAGCATTAGTTTGTAACACCTCACCCTCCCTGCATCCTACTCAGACTCCCCCTATATACTGCAAGTACTATTACACAACTTACAGGAGCACTACGTGTCCTATAGTTTCCGGAAGAAAGAATAAACATTGAATTTTATCCTCATTCCACAGCTGCCTGTGGGGAGGGAGGCCTCCCATCCACTCTTTCCTTCCCTGAGGAATTTCAGTGGAGAAGCAGAACTCTCCTAGCCCAGGCTTCAGCAGCCCGTGCCACAGCATGCCTTCTTCAGCTGCCACCCACCAAACCCCACTAAGCACAGCAGGCACTTCACCTGTATGTTGTGTGACAAATACCTGCCTGTTCAGGGAGCTTGCATCCTGAAGGCTGGTTTTGCTATTGTTAGAGATAAGTTCAATTCAAAGCGCCAATTATTTATTGATGGTAATTTTTTTTTATTATTCATTATTCACCAGGGACTACATCAAGTGTAAACTTCTTTTTTGAGGCTCATTAGTAACACAGTGCAAACTAATTACTATTAGCACACATAGTCCAGTCATAAACAGTATACAGCACAACACTATTCCTCTCATCTACTTATGGAAAGTCAGTGCTTTATCAAGCACCTAAAGAAATACCCTCAAGCTTTTGAAGAGAAAACTTCAGCTGATTAGAAAGAATTATGCACTGATAAGTCATTAGTGGTACTACAGCTGTAGCCATTTATGATGAGTATTTACATATTAGACCTCTCATTAATTCATTCAGAAGCTTAACTAAGGCCACAGGTTTGAGGAGTTAAATATTTGCTAATGCTACATGAGGATCTTTCCCCTGCAAAGGTTATCATCTTACTAATTAGTGAATTCAGTTAGATCTTTTCCAGCTTGCAAGATTTGCCTGGAAGTTTAGTCTTCCCTGTGTTAACTAGTTTAAGGAAATAGTTCAAAAAAAGACCAAATTCTCAATTATTTTAAATTTCCATAGATGTCTCCTGAAACAATCATAAGGATCGAGTATCTGATCTCAATACTACTGAACTTCTCACACGCACTTTTTTGTTATTTTCCAGTTTGCTAGGACACAAACTTCTCTTTTATGCTTGCAGGTGGACACTGGCAAATATCTTCTGTTTTTATACAAAACCAGAAATGTTATCACTTTCATATTCACATGATCATCCCCCATTCAAAGCATTCAAATCCCATTCTGTAAAGCATACCTCCAAATGCCAAACCTTCCTTACCACAATATCATACCTTTTAAATAAGCATGATCTGAAAGTTAGATTGTGTACAGGCATTATAAAGGTACAAGTCTGTTCTTTTAAATATTTTCAGTAGTGTTATTGAGGGTTTTGTTTAATGTCTGGCCCCCCTCCCTAGTACTAACAAAGCAAAACAGGCCCCTCAAAACCACGATTACTCCAAGTATTTTCAGTGAGGATACAGACAACACTTGCTAATAGAAACCATTTCACATTTATTGCCCAACCACACACTTGTTAAGGAAGGGCAGCAAAAGATTTGTAAAATACAAATATTTAATTATTCCCAAGTCATCCAGATCTGTGATGTTTTCCTTAAGGTGTGAACAGCTGGCTGCAAAATTCAGACCAGATGTTGCTCTTAAAATGAGCACTGATTTATAAACACAGAGTTTCACCATGACCAAGAAGCTACAAAGCTACACAGCACTATGCACCTATTTATAGTAGAAATTTCTGACAGCAAAGAAAAGTGAAACATCTGGTTCAAAATTATTACAAAACAAATAAATCTCATCACACAAGAACTACAGAGCATAACTTTTCAACAGCACAAGCCCATGTTTAAGAATGAACTCAAGAGGATAGATACTCATGCATGTATCTGGGATAATTATCGTAAAGATGGGAGTTTAGAATGACCATTAGAAGGCCAACTTTTTAATTCAAGCTGCTGACTTGAATTTCATCATGTAGAGAATAATTCCCATCTGCAGCTTCACTGGGAGAGTTGCATCCCTATCTAGTACTAAAAGCAAGCACATATTGTCACACAAATAGGCATTTGCATATTCAAAACAAGGGGGATCTTTCCTCCCTCCTCTCCAGAGGTCTCTGGAGACAGCCAGAAGTTACCAGTGTGGATGGATGTACTAGTACAGTGTTTGTCCTGACATCCAGCTGTGCCAAAGTCAAATGATTAAAGTTGCATACACATGACTCTGGGGTAAAAAGCATCTCTTCTAAGTGTGTAAGTAAGGTAGCAGCAAAACCTGCAACAGAACTACTCCAGCCTAGAAAATTTATTTTATTTCTTGAGTGAACATGAAGAGATCAATCATCATGTTCTTCAATAGAGAAATAAAGCACATTTCAAGAGTAGAGAAGAATCTGAACAGTGGTATACATTTTGTAGGCAAAGTGTTTCCATTTGAGAACTATAATGTCTGCTCAGTGTTTCTAGGCAATAATAGTTCTGTCAGATCATCAGTTTCCCTGATTCAATACCCATCTTACAGTATGCGCTGTGCCAATATAGTAAAACTTCTTTTTTAAAAAGAACAGCTACAGCTTCTTCCCTAAACTTACATGCTTGTTATCCAGCTGTTGTATACTATAGTCAAAGATGAAAAATTTACCTTTAAAAAAAATAAATTAAACTCTCTAGAAACAGAATAATTTCTAGGAGATTATAGACAGTGCTCTCCTGTGAGCAACACCCAGTCCTACCTCTCCCAAACTCTATTTTGGCAAAAAGATTATCTGATTCTTTGAGACTATTGGAGGATGTAACAGTGCAAGCACCTCAGCTTTAAAAGGAGGATTAAATTGTTGTTCTTGTGCAAATATTTGCAGTTCAAACTTATCACTAATAGTCAGGTTATGCAGCATCTTTTTTGTTAGGCAAGCCTACAGAAAGTAAGGTTTTTCTGCAAGATACGGTACAATATGCCTGCATCAGTTATCTTTAAGAACATATTATAACTACAGACATCAGGAGTTGCTTAAAAACAGTTCACCTAACCCTATAGATAGGATGATGTTCCAGAGAACCGCTTATGCACCCTATAGTTCTTTCACACCTTTATTTGTAGGTCATCACTACCTTCAAAACCATGAAAAAAGTGCTGTAAGGTTTCTGACATCAATTCATTCTTAAACTGTGCTTCATCCATCTGATCCACAACAGATCTTTCTGTCCTGTGACTGCTGAACTTCTCAAATACTACTATTTGTACCAGTAAATCACTTATTGAAATCTTTACTACTTATCAGCCTTTATGAGCAATACAAGATATTAACAGAAATGAGTTGATGATGATGCTTTGGCATTATGAACTGAAACCACTATAATTTATCATGTGTGTAGGAGACAGAGGTATTTAGTATTGGTATTTTACATTCCACTTCAGTCTGCCCATAAGGTAATTTAGGCTTTTTTTTCTGCTAAGAATTTTCAGTAAGCTATTTAAAGCAGTATTAACAGCCTATCACAAACCTATACATCTCTTACACCTGTATTTTGAAAGGTGTTTCCTTTCTCACAAATCCCAAGGACACAAGTAACATCAGTTCAACTTTTCAGCTCTAGCTGTGATAAGTAATTTGTAAGAACAAACCAATTCAGACATAATGACCTGTTCACTCCAAGAAAACTATTTCAGTTATATTACACTGCATTTCTAACAGGTATAGGTACAGAACTATCTACAGAAGAACTATCTGCAGTACTAAAGTTACAGATAGGTGAACAAAATGTTTCTGCATTTATCTAGAATGGCTTCCACAAAGAATGCAGTTTACAAACCTCAGCAGGGTTAGAATATAAAGGGGAAAAAATACCTTGACTGCGGTTCTTCGAGCAGTGGGATAAGTAAACTAAGGGGCAACTTCTTTCCTTTTATATAATAAATGTATCATATCTTCAGATATTAGAAAAAAGTATCCTTGCCTATTAAAAGCATTCTCTAACTCAAGGCTATCTAGAGGTATAACAGCTAACCCCCCCAAAACCCCAAACAATTCCTGGGCTGGGGAAAAAGTTTACCACCTCTCAGAACAGAGTAGCTATTGAAGCTATCCCCTATTGCCACATTATTTTTTTGGGGGAGGAGGGGGGAAGAAGGGAAGAGGAATCTATTCAGACATTGAAGTGACCTGTATAATCTAACCAGTTCAAGATGCTATGAGGTGGGGGCACACACCATGCATTGTAAGTTTCCATAGGTTATTGTAGCTATTATAATGATTTCTGATGTCCCTCAGTTGAAAACCCATTTGGTTGGAAAAAGCTGTGTGTATCCAGGACATGGGTGGGTGTGTGTATGTGTGAAATGGGAGAGAAGCATGACATGCATGAACTCATTATCTAAGAATATAAAAAAATTAATAAGGAGTCCAGAATTTGCTGCTATTTGACAATTCTGGGTAATACTATTCAGTGCTGTTGTATCACACAGGCAACACTCTGCACACATATGCCTTGCCATCCACGCAAACTACTTTACAGAATCCATCCGCTGCTGAAGTGCTACTAAAACACTGAATAAACCAGGAGCAGAAGTGAGGTAGCCACTAACCCTTTCAGCATCTAAGATACCAGCTGACACAGACTACAGATATCACTGTAAAAAAACAAAACAAGAAAAGCAAACCAAGCAAAAACAACAAAACAAAACTCTAAACAAAGCACAAACCAAAACAAAAAGCTGGGTTTATGCATTTCTCATATCTACCCTTCTCTACATCAGTCAAGCACCACCACCTTCAATAATCAATAAAACCAGTCATTATGATACATACCAAAATTAATTTGCGTCAGTTTTAATGTCAGGTTTTTTCCTCCCTCACAGAGTTTTGCAATTCCAAGTGTTTTCTTTTTAGAACAAATATTTTCATTATATAAGTTCACAGAAAAATCACATAGCAAAAACATACTAACAGAATGAGGGTAGAATGTGGTTTTGTATGAGATCATATACTACAAAACGTAAGGGGTTTTTGGTGGGGTTTTTTTTATGAATAAACTGTAACAGTCAACAGTATGACAAATCAAAATACAAGTAACAGACATGGTCTAAACAGAATTAGACTGGAACATGTTTATTTAATTCCCAAAACTTCAGTTTATGCTTAAATCAGTCAGCCTTCACTTCATAGAAGTATTTTAAAACAGGTGAGTGAAACCCAGTGGGAGGTACCTGATCATTTTACTAACAGACAACACATCAACTACAGTTACAGTTTTTCAAACTGTGGCTATTTAAGAAGAGTAGTATGTGTTTTTTTTGTTTTCAGGAGAGCAGGGGGAAGGGAGCAAGGGGACCTCTGGCAAGAATGCTAACCTTATGAATTCCTTCTCTGGAATTTTAATTGGTAAATCTATAAGTAAAAACGTACCCAGCTGCAAGGAGCTGCTCCCCAAACCCACCACAATTGTAGAACCTCAGAGCCATTTGCTCAAGCCTGAAAATAGCATTTTTCTCAGGTGGCATCCAGCCACACCTGACCTAAGGAGATTCCCAACAGTAAAAGTTGGGTTACACTCTTCCCGACTCACAAAGGCATAATGCCTCTGGAAGACCTGCTTATCTCAAAATCTACTCTTTTTTATTGCTTCTCTTATTAGACATTTCCTACTCATTTTTACAATAAATTTAGCTACACAGCAACCTTGAGCTCTATTTTTATATACAGCATTGTTTAAAGAGCTTCCGAAAATTGTATTAGGAAGGAGCGAAAGGCCTTTGAACAATTAAGACAAGTTTCATCACAGAAACATAACCTCAACACTAGCTGTTGGTTTGGTTTTGTGTTGGTTTGGTTTTTTTTTTTTAACTTTTTTGAAAAAATATGCATTTGGAGTATTGAAACAGATGAAACCAAGAGATTTAAAAATAAGAAAAAAGGGTGTTTTATGCATCAAAACCAACTGAGAAGGGCATACTCTGGACTCCTTTTAACCTGTAATCAAAGTGTTTTCCAAATGCATCTTGAAGTTACAGCTCAAAAAGAAAGTAAAAATAAAGTACACAAAGTTAGCAGCAGATTTGGAACATAAGTTAGTTTCCACATAACATATCCACTCTTTATTTGTTGAACAACAGGCATGGTCTACCTACATTTTATTACAATCACTACTGTTCGCCATCTGACTTGCAGGTAGTTTTCCCTGTAATAATTAATGTATGTTTAAATATGACTGAAAGAAGCATCTTTATATGCACTCACGCAGTAATCTGGCTTCTTTAGAGTTTCTAGGATCACGCTATATTCAGAGGTCTAATTAGACCCCAAATTCTAAATATTACTATGTACTTATGTCTGTATTTCTAGCTTGAAGAGAGTAATATCTCTTAAGTATATTACATTTTTTTTCTAAATACTTAGAGGATATTAAGTAACAGGCACGTGGGAAGCGATAGCTAGTTTTAACACGCAGAAAGCAAGCGATTTTGCCTAGCTAGTGATTTAAAGTCACTTCAGTTTCCACAGAAGAAAAACAATAGCTAAGCAAACTTCGTAAAGCCTGCGGCTCCAGCCTTCCCCTTTCGGTAGAAGCCCTGACCCCCTGCACACCGGAGACGTTTCGCTCATTACAGTTTACACCTGAACACCACGATCCGCGCTTACACCTTTTCTAGGGAAGGAGAAAGACGTTCACCACGACAAGGAAGTCGCAGCCGCACGTGCTGCAGTTACTTTTACCCAGACAGGGTTCCGAGAAATGTATGAGAAACTTCCTCCTCCACGTAAAGGAGAGAAAAGAGAAGAGCTGAGAGACCCCCTACACTTCCCCCCCTCACTTCTGCCCCCCATCCCAGGTGCGCTCGCTTCCCAGTCCGCGGTCACGGCCGCGATACAAAGCTAGGGCCGGACGATTCCCCCCGAAGCGGCCGTAGCCGCTCCTCACTCACCCGAGCCGAGCTTCCCGATGGCAGGCGGCTCCCGCGCGCCCCGAGCCCCAGCCGCGCCGCCGAAGCGGCGAGCGCGGGTGGGCGAGTACGGATGTCAGAACCGCCCGCCAGCAGCCGCAGCGCCGAGCCGAGCGGCCCCCGGCAGACCCCGCAACCCTCCTCCCGCCCCAACTAGCGGCAGAGTCAACAGCAGCAGGGTAAAGCCGGGAACGGAACTGCGCGCCCGCCGCGGCCGCACGCCCCTCTTATAGCGACCCGCCAATTAAGGGCGGCCAATGGGCGGGCGGCAGCCACGTGACGGGGCAGTTCCAATTACGGCGGAGAATTTTCTGAATTAGCGGGGTTACACAAAGGACACTCATTGAGGGGGAAGGAAAAAAGGGCAGCGAGCGGGAACGCCCAGCCGGAGCCTGCTGGTGATTTAAAGCAGGAAACTCCCTCGCCTCACACAGACACGGCCGCATTCAGCACCGGCCAGCAGCAGCTCCGCGGCAGGAATGTCTGGCGCACATTACGCTAATCCTCGCCCCCGAGGTTGAGTTTACGCGGCCAGCGCCTCGCTCTCTTCCCCCCCACCGGCCAAGGCGCTGGATAGCTTCCCCCCACCCACCCACCCCGCACCGTCCAGCAAAAAAAAGCAGCACCTCCTGCCTCACCGCGAAGAGAAGCCGTGTAGAAATACTTTCAAGTATAAGCTGGAAGGGGGTGGCAAAGCAAAGGCTGGTGGTGACCGGTGTGCCAGCACCGCTCTGGAAAACTTTTGCGTGCAGCAGATCACTCGAGTCTATAAAAAGGAATTATCGAAAGGTATTGAACAATCAGCAATTAGCGGCTCTCCGTGCCAGAAAATACTCCCGCAAGGAAAATGCACCCACGCTAACTAACGCTTTACGGATTTTTTTTGAGGAATCCCTGCGAGAGGAGATGAATAGTACATAAGAAACGGGGTGTCACTTAAAAAGCAACACCGAAAGCCTCACCTGCTCACTAACCCTCAAGGAACACTGCCCAACACCTCCGAACGCCTTCAGCGCCTGCCTGAACAGCAACCACCGAGCTGCGCTTCATCTCCATTTTCCTACCCTAAAGAAACACGTGTGGCCACCAAACCTCATACAGCCGCAGCAAACGCCATCCGAGGCACAACCGGAACAACGGCGAGGCTGCCTGCCACTGACAAGCTTTGCCAATCCAAATTTATGGGCAGGAAACGTATGCCAGGACAAACCAGTCGAGATGACTCAAATCGCCTCTCCCCCACCCTCCTGTTCCACAGAACAACAGCCCTCTTTAGCAACGGGGAGTAGGACCTCTCGGAGGAATGA
Organism: Megaceryle maxima; assembly: GCA_024605025.1. NCBI lineage: Eukaryota > Metazoa > Chordata > Aves > Coraciiformes > Cerylidae > Megaceryle > Megaceryle maxima. The sequence continues at coordinate 907 of JANHGN010022407.1, read as the reverse complement.
CTCAAAGCTGCTCTCGGGGGTAGGGGAAAAAAAAAATTCAACAGAACAGAAAACACCCAATCCCCTCCCCCCTTTTCCAATTATATTATGTAAACACACGACTATCTTGAGGTAATAAACGCGAGAAAAAAAAAAAAAAATCTAGTTTTACCACAAGATAAGTTTACTGAGGTCAAACCCGAGGGAAAACTAATCTGACCACATTTTCAAATTGTTTGGAATATTCCATAGCCCGATGAAACCATAAAATGACAAAAACATCCTATCCTAGAATAGCAGGAGGATAACAAAAATGTTATGTTTAATTAAAGGCAGATGATCTAATAAAAATTTCACACTCATACTGTGTGCCTATAAAACTCTGTATCAGTTTTTCATCTATTGCATTTTTTTTAATATGATCATATATTTAAACCTTTAGATGAAAATATTTATCTTTTATTAGAGTTATTTGATTAAAGATATTCTATACTTAAAATTTTACTCTTTATCACATCATGAACATTAAGCCAACAATATTAAATAATTTAAAGTAGCAGTCAAATTAGTTTATAGAGAGTTACATCTTCCATTGTCTTGAGGGACAGTGAATAAATCTCTCAAAATGGCCATGGGTTTTCTATTAACCCATAGGTTTAATAGAAAAAAAATAAATAAAAATGGGAGATGACCTGTCCACTGTTACTGGAAGTTTAATAGCTAACAGAATTAAAGAAGAGATGTAGCACAACAGGTGTTGCTGAAGAAATTAGGGACTGGAAAGCAAACCAGCCAACACCTCTCTGAAGAGTTTTTGAACATGACTTTATCTCCATCTTGAAAAAAGCTGCAGCTTCTGCTCAGCTCCTGCAATTGGAAGTTTGTTCCTGAAATCACTTCTGATGGTTTAGACTTTAAAAAAAAAAAA
>JANHGN010022403.1:0-17451 GCA_024605025.1 Megaceryle maxima | reverse complement strand
CTCTCCAGCTGGACTTGGCACCATTGACCACCACTCTTTGGACTCTATTGCCCAACCAGTTACTAATCCATCTTACTGTCTGCTCTTCTGTCCCACACTTCCTGAGCTTCTCCACAAGGATGTTATGGGAGACTGTGTCAAAAGCCTTGCTAAGGTCAAGATAGACAACATCCACTGGTCTCCCTGCATCTATCCATCCAGCTACAATATTATAGAAGGCTATCAGATTAGTCAAGCATGACTTCCCCTTGGTAAATCCATGCTGACTATTTCTGATAACCTTCTTCTCTTCCATGTGCCTAGACATGACCTCCAGTATGAGCGGTTCCATTATTTTTGCAGGGATAGAGGTGAGGCTGACTGATCTGTAGTTTTCTGGAACCTCTTTCTTATCCTTTTTGAAGACTGGAGTGACAATGGCTTTCCTCCGGTCCTCTGTCACCTCTTCTGTTTGCCACCATTTTGCAAAAATGATGGAGAGTGGTAAAGTGAGAACATCAGCCAGTTCACTCAGCACTCTTGGGTGCATCTCATCAGGGCCCACGGATTTATGAATATTCAGTTTGTGTAACTGGTCCTTAACCCAGTCTTCACTGACCAGTGGAGAGTCATTCTTCCATCAGGCTCTCTCCCCTTCATCCAGAGACTGGAGTTCACAGTGGCTGGTCTTAGGAGTAAAGATGGAAGCAAAGAAGGTGTTCAGCAACTGCCTTCTCTGCATCCCCAGTTATCAGGGCTGCTGCCTCATTCAGCAGTGGGCCCACACTTTCCCTATTCTTCCTCTTACTACTGATCTATTTGAAGAAACCCTTCTTATTCTCTTTTACTTCCTTTGCTAGTTTGAGTTCTAAGAGGGCTTTGGCCTTCCTTGCTGCTTTCCTACATGCTCTGACAACTCTATAATTCTCCCAAGTCACAGGTCCCTTTTTCCATGAGCTGTACATTTCTTTATTCCTTGAAATCTCCTTTGGAAGCTCCCTGATAGTCCATGCAGGTCTCCTATCATGTCTACTTGATTTTTTTACTCAATGGAATGCAGCTATCTTGGGCCTGGAGGAAGTGGTATTTAAAATTTGACCAACTGTCTTGGGCTCCTTTACCCTCAAAATCAAATGGAAAATTTATTTATTTATTTATTTAATTTTCAGCATATCATGATTTCTAGAAAGTGAAGGGTGGATACACAGTGTCAGAGAATTCAGCCTGACAGCCTGTAGTGAAAGAGAATACCACAGGGAGCAAGTTGAGAATTATGTTGATAAAAGAATTGAAAATGGCCTTAATTCAACATAGGAAGTGGAAAGAATCAAATAGCTTGTCCCCTCTGAAGACAATGCAAGAAATGCAAAGATATACCCCATTTGTGAAACAGAGGAATTATTATGACAGATGCTAGCTGTGAATAATGGAAAGCACATATTCTGGTCCATATTAGTTTAGGCAGTGTGTACCAGGAAGAGTAAGAGTACAGCCTCCATTGGCTGCAGTGCAGTGATTCACAGAGGCCTTGAAACTAAAGATAATAGATTTATTCTGGTCAGCTGAAAACATCATCTGATGAGGAATTTCTAAGTAATAGCCATCATGGGTTCAGCTGTTTTCAAAGCAGAAAGATAATCGGCTTCCTCTTGGTTACAGAAATTTCCTATTGCAGCGTGTGCTATATATCAGATGAAAAGTGTACATCAGACAGCATGGCTTAGCAGCCAGAAATTGAGCTTTGGTGTGATACCCTGTCCATGGGTACCCATGCTCCCTGGTAATCCACTCAGGCAGCTAGCTGACCTTTTTACCTCAGGGAAATGGGCAAGGAGCAGCAGTAAAATTATCGCTATTTGGTCTCCTCAGTCTCTCTAGTTGTCAGGATTTAAGAGAAAACAAACTGTCTTACAAAGCTGGCTATAATCTAGGTGCAGTATGTCATTTTTCAGAGCAGGACTAACACAGCAAAAAGCTCTACTGTCTGATGAATCCATGGTTCTCGGGCTGATGCAGTTGGTGGTGAATTTACTTGATGCTTCTGCCTCACCAAGGAGATCTGTTATTTCAAGGATCTTTTCAGTGACACCAGATTCAAAATGGTGGTTAAGTTTTACATTGCAAATGCTGTTTTACCTACACTCGGGGAATACCAAAAAGTACTCAATTTAATTACAGCAAATTCTTTTAGAAGAGATATAAGAAGTCGAAGATCTTCACTTGTGTATTTCTCAACAAAAATCAGGACAGACACTTTTGGAAATCTTAACATGAACTTTGTTTTTCATTTTCCCTCCATGAGGACAAGCGCAACGGTAGGACTGCACTTTCAGTCCTTCTAGCACAGCACCAGTTGATTCTCTGTGGGAGTTGTCATATTTCTTATCCTCTAAAGCAGACTCCTTAATAGCTCCTATCACAGTCAGGCAAGCTTTAGAAGTTTAGAGCATCTCTTATGAGACCTGGTATTATGCATCTAATTCAGACAAGTATGTCTCGCAATCACGATCGCATTGTTTCCAAAGAAAATACAAGAATTATCCTTTCCTCTCTGACGCATCAAAGCCCAACTCTTAGGAGGACTAAATCTCCTGGCAAGAAGGCTGTGGTAAGATTTATTACTCAGCTATGCAGCAGTCAGTGCACAAAAGCTGACTAAATACCGTTGTATCGGCCATCAACCTTTAGCGGTGCATTCTTGACAGAAGTTTTCTGTTTGATGTGTTCCCTGTATGAGGGGAACCGCATAGACTGTGTACATTCTTTACAGTGCTTTTGGTTGTTGAAGCTCAAAGAGTGATTCTTTCTTATATAGTAGAGAGGAAAAGATGATACTCATAACAATCTGTAGACAGCGTGGTTTTAAAAAGGAGGAGAAGCATACTTCATCTGAGGCGCTTGTTTCTGAGTAGTAAGCTTCCAGGTGGTGGTCCACGTTGGAAAAAAGGGTCTATCCAAAATAGAGAAATCAATATTACAGGTTTGGTTCTGTTGATGCTATTTGTGCTACGGAAAATAAGTGAGGGAATTCCAGCCTGCAAGTAAGGACACAGGTCACCTTGACTGTTAAAACTGTCACATGATGGTAGTTCCAGGGAGCCAGGCAAATGCTGCTTTGGTGCCAGTGATTGGCATGTCTGGTTTGCCTGTAGTTTCCATCTGGCATCGAGAGCAGCACCTGAGGCAGGAGGTGGAGGCAGGACCACCCTAGTCTGGTACAGCTGCTTTTTCCATTGGAGTTGGACAGGCCCCAGAATTTGGAGATGTGAGTTTTGGCCTTAGCAAAGGGGAGAAGCCTTGAGGCCAAAAGAGATTTTTTTGCATCTTCTTTCCCCAAAGGCCTCTTCTCTCATTTTGACTTGAGTTGAAGCTACAGGGGAGAACCTGATCTGCTGTCTTTTGACCCTGTTGTAGTGGTGACATAAACTGTTGGCCATGGTATTTGCTTTGCAGTAAGAGCCACTATCTGTTTAAAAATCTTCAGTTTCTAAAAGTGTATTCAAGATCTGAAGTAGCATTTTTAAGAACCAAAATGCCATTTTTATTAAAATGTGAGGTTATAATAATGCCTTTCTGGTTGGCAAATAACTGATTTACATCAAGCCACAACTTAAAACATAGTGCTTGGAACACTGTGAATATAAAATTGTATCCTTTCCTATCCCATGTGTAGGAGGAAACCATCGTAATTGCAGATACAATGAAGCGGTGGATTTTGACATTTTATTAAGGTTTGGACATATAATCACTCCTCAATGTTCTGTTCAAAGAAGCTTCTGCAGAAAATAGCAGAAAATTATCACACACTGATAACGGAGAGAAGCATACTGAACTTCAGGCTTACGCTCTCGTTACTTGCTCCCTCGCATCCCCAGTTCTTTGCATGTTGTCTTTATGGCTTCTGGTGTTCTGAGAGTAAAGTTACCTTTCATTTTCTTGAAGTAAAAGGACATAATAATGGTTGAATTCACATATGCCACCGGTTAACAATAAGTATAGAAATTCTTTGCTCTCAAAAGCAAAACTAATATCTTTCCCTTCTATTTCCTTGTGCTTTCTTTTCCAAACATCCAAGAATTTAGCTGTCTCTGACCATTAGCCGAGGTTGATGTGTTACATTTCTTTGTGGTAAAGCTTTTATATATTGTTCAAATATCAGCATTAAATTCTGGGCTCTGATTATAAACAAAGTCACTTTCTTTTGTAAAGTTACTCGTGTAACTATTTTGAGGACTTTACATAAAAATATTTGTGGAAGTTGTGTTTTGCACACATCTTGGTGCAGGAAACTGATCATAGCTAAAATGGAAGGAGAATTGTTTATGGGGTAAGAGGAGCTTTTTCAGTAGACCACATTTAAAGAAAGTTGTTAGTGATTAAAGAATTATTCAAACAAATCTACTGTGTTCAAATAAGTAATAATCTTCATGTCTGTTGCAACTTAAAAAAACCCCAACTTTTATTACGATGACTTGGCTAAAATAGGTGGGAGAGGAATTTCCTGTTCTGTTTATTTACCAATGAACATTTTTAAGAAAGGAAGGGGAGTTGGGGGACAGGATAACACATGACAAAAGGAAGATCGGGTATTTAAACAGGAGTTTAAAAAAAGACACGCTGAGAGAGAAGGTCATAAATTCTTTGTACTGTCTTTGACTTTGTACTTTTTTGTATATTTGAACTCTCCCTCCCAGGATTTTTTTCCTATTGCAGATTTCTGTACATGAGTGGATTTCTTAAAGAGCTTGCAGATAAAGCCTTTAAAGGTGTCCTTCGAGTCAGATACTTGATGTCCTAAACTTCTGTAAGCAGATTAGGCTTTGTCAAAGTTTTTTGGGGTGTTTTTTGGTTTTTGTTTTGTTGGGTTTGTTTGTTTGTTTTAGGGGGTATCTTTATTGCCAAAGTATGTTGTAAGTTGTAGCTTTACCACATTATTTTTCATTCTCCATTCAGAGGTTATCTGTGGCAGCTTATACCTCTACAGGCAAATCACATGGCTGATGAATAAGTCTTCAGGAAAGCATAGAGAGATTTTCTGGTTAATGAAAAAAGTGAGTATGGTTGCCTCTGCCAGAGTACTTCTCACAGAAGTGATGATCATTAGTGTAATAGCTTTGCTGATGCTGCCATAAGGCTTTATGCTTTGAAAGGTCCCAGTTTTTACCTGGTATTTCTCAGCTAAACAAACCCTCCATGTGATTTCAGCTAAACTTGGTGAAGCAGTTTTGTTGGCAAAGAGCTCAGATCCAGTCTTAACATGAAGCTGTAGCAGCTTAAGATAGTATTTCTTCCAGCTGTTTGTGGGCACTCTGCTCCCAAAGCACAACTGGTAGAGGGAATATGCTGCCTCTACGTGGCTCCACAGCCACGTCTTTGCAAAATCCAGGGGCTTAAGTGTTCACCGTTGCAGTCATTGATAAGCACGTGTCTAAGTCTTGTAGGTTGTTTGCCTGGGTAAGCTCAGCACATGCCCTCTCTTCAGGGGAAGTGCCATCTCAAATCTGCTGGCGAAGTTGTTTGTCAAAATGAAATGGATATTTTAAATAGTAAGGCTCTGCCAACCTGGCTTGTTTGATTGGAGGTGGATTAGGTCAGGCTGTTTGCATGAGCGCTGCTTTGCTGGCGGGTGCAGGGGGCTGCAGAGGAAAGGGTGAGTGACAGATGGCTGAGGCAAGCCTGTTACTACCTGGGGCATAGTGGGCACTGCTTCCACTCATACAGCAGAAGTAATGTAACTGTGTCAGCATGGAGGGTAGGTGCAGTCTTAAGAGAAGTTCTGTTGGCATCAGTACAGCATGAGCAAGGGCTACGTAGTAAAATCATCTTGTGAATTGGTGTAGCAGTGCAAGGTTTGTGGAAGGTGGTGATTTGAAGATACTGCAGACATTCATCAGTCGGGTTGGAGTATGTATCTTCCTTAATAAAAATTAGTTGGTTTTGAAATTGAAACTTCTACATAGGTGCAAATGCACAATATGGATAATCTGAGCAGACTGATATCACTGGAAAACCTTTCTATCTGGTGAAACAAAAATCACTCCCAAAACATGTGAATAAAACATTGCTAGAGTTTCTTTCTCTGATGTATGATTCTGTGCCTGCAGAATGAAAGTGCTATTTCATGTATTTGGCCTGAGCAGTAGTGGGGGAATCATTGTGGAGTGTGCTTTAGAGCACGTATCCAGGCTCTCTGAAAACTTTATCTGCTAGTACATGCTGCTGTTTCTCACTGCTTCCCTGACCTGTCTCATAAACTGAAAATGCAAGGGACCATAAATCCAAGTCTTCGCTGCAACTGGCTGCTGTTAGCTGTCTATCAGCAGACCTCACATATGTTTACTAACATGTAGTTCTTAACAGAAGTTAGGCCTCCTGTGTATCTGTGCTGTGAGTGGGTTACTAGAGTTTTCCCTTCAAAGAGTCAAGAGATGTTGCACAAAGTCACATGTAGCAGCATTGGAAACACAACTTGGGGCTACTTTAAAAAAAAAAAGAAAAAGAAAAAGGTACATTAGACCAAAGACTTGTTTACTCCACTAAGTTGTCTTTTGAACTGAATAAATGATATGTTTTAGTAATGCTATCTGCATATCTATCTGTTCAAAGCACTTGTGGAACTGTCTCACCACAGAGGTTGTAGAGTCGTCTTCTCTAGAGATTTAAAAAGCCTCCTGGATATGTTCCTGTGTGGACAGCCCTGGCAGGGAGGTTGGACTGGATGATCTCCAGAGATCTCTTCCAACCCCTATTATTCTATGAGTTGTCTTACCCCATCGCACAATAGGGTTGGTGTTCATGTGTGATCATGAGCTGGGACTGACAATACAGGAGAAGAAGGTCCTGTAACTGCAACAGTGGTTAGGAAACACAACTTAATTTTACAATAGATTTCTTGATGTTGGATTAAGTCATTTGCCTCTAGAATTTCTCAAAGAAAACCACTCTTGAAAGTCAGGTATGCCACTCTTTGCAGGTATCACATTCAGGAGTTTTTAATGGTTAAAGCAGTAGTAATGTGGGTTTGTGAGGTCTGCATTCAAATCCTGGCAGTACCATGAGTTCTCAGGAAGATTTTTGGATCATTTATCCTACCAATAGGGAATCCAATGTAATTTTGGCTTCTGTGAGTCTGACCAGTTGGTACTATGAACATGTCATCATCCAGCTCAGCTATGTTGGCTGAATAAGCTGCCACCCTTTGGGCTACTTGCAGGTATTTGTCATGTGTCCTGCCAGCAGACTTCTGCTGTTTCAGATCTGCCACTTAAGCTGCTAATGTCATCACTTCTTAGCCTGTTTAAGGGGAAAAAGTGCATTTATTGCCAAAGATCTGCTACTATAAATAGCTGTATAAGCCAACTTAGCTCACTGACCGAAATAGGTTAAGGAGGAGGGAAGAGTAACCTCTTCTGGTACAGCTATATCCAGAAGAGGATATGCCTATGGCTTTCCATGTTGAGAGCTGGTTTTGACTAGTTTGTTTCAGAAAAGCTCATGAAAGGTACATTCAGTCCCTGTCTTACAGTGAAGGAAATCTGTAGAAAGGTGTGGGTGTTTCATTAGGAGGAGATAACAGTAGGCATGAGGAACATTTCTGGAGTAGACAAACCTCTGGTCTAGGTTTGTTCTAGAAGTAAAACATGTTTAATCGTTACTGGTCATCTTCCTGTAGATACGAAAATGGGGTTTGAACTGGGAAAATCAGAGTATTCTCCTTTTCTAAAGGATTTATTTCCTTGTTGACTGTAGTTTTCTACTGATTTCTGAAGTCATTCTCTCTGGTCTGTGTAGAGGTATCATTATGGAGAGCATGCAATTGCAGACTTGCTGTTCGAAGCCATTGCCCCAAGGTTTCTTTACAACCAAAAGGTGGAAATGGCAGCATGAAGAAACAGTCTGATTCCTAGACAGGGTTTTAGTCCTCTTTCTTCCTTTAGGTTACTTGAACTCTCAGCTTGTGGGCCCCTTGCTCAATTCAGTCCTACTGAGCTGGGGTCTCTACCATACTTCTATGTAGTTCTTACTTTGAAAGGGTGATCTTATTACAAGGAATATTGATGTTATTTGACAAGCCCTTATTGTACACATTGAGCTATCCATTCTCTTCCTTTCTAGCCTCAAGATCACTCCCAAAAAGTGCTAACAAATATATTAGGAGCTCCTTAAAATTAGTTTAACATGAAGAAGCAAATATACTCAATTCTGTTACTGGTTTAATGCAGATCAAGATAATACTTTCACCTCATTCCCAAAGGCCTCCAAAGGAATAAGGCAATTCCATGCTGGCCTCCATACAGATAAAAGGTTGTATAATTGCATTATATGGAAACTACTGCAAGCTGCTTCTCTTTTCCCTTTCATTTAAAACCATTTTGAAGATGCTAATGCTGGGGGAAGGAGGGACTTAACATCTGAGCACTGGGAAGTTTTTCTTAGCTATGTGCTCCTCCCCAGTCTTTCTGAGAACTGTGGTTTTATTTTGGGGAGATGAAAAGCTGGAAGAAGGTTTAGAAAGACCTGTCAGGGGGATAAAGTAGTTAATTTGCATTCCTGAAATTCTTATGTTGTCTGGAAGGGATCAGTTGATAATTTTTTGCAGGCTGAGGTTTTCATTGGGCAGGACCAGATTTATTCAGATCTAGATTGTCTTGTTCAAACTTATATGAGAGAGCATAAGATGGATTTGTGACAGGGGCCCAGCTGGATGATACTACAGCAGCCTTTGTCCATCGAATTTCAAATTACCCTTAGAAAAACTTATTGACACCATCAGCTGCATGGTTGCATGGTGGGATCTTTGAAGACCAGTTGCATATTCTGCTTCATGAAGTGCTAAGTCTGACAGTACCTCAGTAGAGAGAAGATGAACTGTATGTGAAACATACAGATCTCTGTAGGTATGACACACCTTTGAGCACAAATTCTCCTCAAGAACTGAAGACACTTTGCTTGCTTATTTTGCATATTTAGGTAGATATAAAACTAGATAAATACTAACTGCCAGATGCAGGTAAAGAAAATAACCTTTCAAAAGGCAGAGAGGATTGCATTCAACCTGCTACTTGTTCTCATAGCCTTTATGACTCCTTCTCAGGCTGGTAACTCTGTTCTCATATTTGAGCATCTGCTAAACTTGTAAGTTAGGGTTCCACTTCCTATTGCAACAAAAAAGTATTTTCTGTGGGGGTGGAGGGGGCATTATGATTGGTTTTCTTGCCTTTTTTTTTTTTCTTCTGTGATGAGATTTCTTTTGCTACAGCTACCACTTTAACCTTGGTGTACACTGCCTCTGCTTAGAGAACAGCTTTAGGATCACAGCTCTTCAAAACAGATGCCTTTTAGATTGTAATAGATGTCCCCTGGAACTTGAAAATGGGAAATGAATTGGATTTCCCATGTCTTGGAACTGTTGACCCATGCTTTAGATCAATGCAGGCTGTGGCTGAGTCTTCCTTTTTTCTCTTTCTCAGGTTTAGTGTGTAGCACTGAACAGCTAACTTAGCTCACTATTCATAGTTCTCTGGCTCTTTTCAGAGTGCAACACAGAACAGCCAGCTGTCTACCTGCTGTAAAAGGAAAAAAAAAAAACCAAAACATTCTTAAACTAGAGGCATGCAATATAGTAATGTAACTAGCTATCGTGAACAGGAAAAGTGAACAAATCCCAGTCAGTGTAAATGTTATTGCTTCTTGGTATCCTCACCTGCTGACATTTAACTTTCCTCTGTGATATGGCAAATTAAGTACTTAGCATTTTTTTTTTCCTTCAGTATTTTGCATTAAGTAGTACAAAGCGTATCCAGCTTTTCTGGTTAATGAGATAACTGCTCTGAGAGCACCTAGTGTGCTCTTTACAACTGGATAGCCCACACATCTTGCCACAGATTTGAGGCTTGTCTGTCTTAAAGGAAGAGGATTTCAGAGGACTCTTCAAAGGACTGTACTGATAAGGAGACTGACATCCCTATCTTAAGCTGAAATGTATCTTGTTGTTTTAGCTTTTAACTCAGTAGTCTGAAGTACCTAAAATGCCTCTCTGAGTTGGAGGGAAAGTTAGTATTTTCTGCTGTATTTTTTTCCTTGGCAGGTTGACTGCTTAATCTAAACTTGGAGCTGTTGGATTCCTTCTTAAATTAGCTTTTTACAAAACTTCTTTTTGTTAATCAGAACAGGTAAATATTAGCATATTTTTCATAAGGCATATGAAAGGCTGTTGCTATAGTTGTCAAGTTAAAAAAACAAAACAAAACAAAACCAACCAAAAAACACCAACCCAAACCTTTTCCAGATGACTTGTGACCAGGTAGTGTTCTCGTGCCGGCTCACTTAGGTTAGGGTGAACACCTTCATTTTTTCAGTCTTGTGTACCAGAGAGTAAGAGAGTTGCTCAGTGTAATGTTGCATGCAAATCCAGAGACCACCCGCTGTTCCTAAACACCGGGATTTCAAGTCATTTGTAACCAGGAGAGACTTTGAATGAAGTTTGCCAGAAATCTAGTAGGAACTAACATAAAAGAGTCCTTCGTATTGGTCAACCAATTCAGCTTTTTGAATCAACATAGCCCAGGAGTTTCCAATCCCTCGGGTGATAGTGGTCTGCCTTCTAATTTTAGTCTCTTTCAGTTCACAGTTACTTGTAAAGCATAATAGACCAGTGGGGGGAAAAAAAATAAATCTGCATTTTAAAATAGTTTTTGAAGAACAGTGTAGGCATGAGTCATACCTGTCCCTGCAGGCCGTAAAAAAAGCTGTCGACAGTTAGCTGGGAAGAAGTGTATTTAAACTTTGTTCTTGCCAATTTAAATCACTGTATTCAAAAGCATGAATGAGGTTGTAGTATTCCATTAAGACTGTTTTTATCAAATTTTAATGAGGAAATATACAACCAGCAAATGAATTTTTCCCAGAACCTTCTTTTTAATCAAATATTCCTAAACATTGTCTGTGATTTGATGAGGGACAAAAGCAAACATTTTCAAATCTTGTCCCAAGGGGGAATTCAGCTAACAACTGGGACTGTATTTGAATAATTTCATAGAGATTTAAATGTAGGTTGATAAGAGAATGATCTGGTCAGTGGCTTGTAGCATGTTTTGTTGGAGGTAGATAGTGAATTGGGGATTATTCAGATCTGGCCAGTTTTCAAGGTGCTAGCTTGTTCTCTATAGGGAATTAGACTAAAGGGAAGAGACCACATCATGTGCAAAGCTCTCGTTGCAGGTTAAATTACAAGTAGCCTAATGGTACTCTGCACTTCAATTTCTGCCAACTTTCTGACCAGAAAGTGGAGACTACTTCTAAATACCAGACTTGAAGACTGGTGCTCTTATACTCCTCCCTCCCACTTCTCTTTTCCACTTCCATTCAGTCTCTCCCTGTCACATCAGCCAGACCACGATGGATAGCCTGATTTCTTTTTCCATCTCTGAAAACAATCGGCATACATAAACCAGTTTGGCACTGATTGACTATTAGAGATGGAGTATGATAATAAAAGGAAAGTGGGGAAAAAAACAAAACCCTAGACATGTGTCAGAACATCACTGCTAAAACGATGCCAGTGTTATAGTTAATAACATGCTTTAGTAGTTGCTTTCAGCAAAAGAGAAGGAATAGGAATTAGAATGTACATTTGCACAAGCTTTATTGCAGCATCTTTAATTCCTCTTCTCATCTACTAATTTCAAATAATAGTTTGTAACATTTTGCATCTTTCTAAAATATTAAAATAGTTTAAGATGCAAGAATAAATTTCCCCAAACAGCTAGCCCCATTGGTGACTTGGACTATTCCTAGACATTTTGCTTCATAATATTTCATTGGTTTTATTTTTTTGGTAAATCAGTGACTACAGGTGGGCTGTTTCTTTCAGTAATTGGATTTTGGAAATCCTAAGAGTCTCCGTAACACTACAAACTTTAAAACTATGGTTGCCATCTAATTTTGTGGCTAGAAGTGAATGGAAAGGCAAGCCAAAAAAATCCTGAAATCTCTATAATCTGCTCTATCCTGTCTATAAATAAAAAACTCACGTAACTGACTTGCTCTTTATCCCACAGTGAATGGATTGGTTTTTCTTACCTACATAATGCTACGTTCAGTGAAAAAAAAAAAAAAAAAAAAAAAAAAAAAATTTAGTAATTCTTATTCCTCTCATCTGGATGAAGGTCTACTTACCCTGAATTATGCAGTGCTACATTTCTTGTAGAGGGAGGCAAGCATGTTGTATGATTTCTGGAAGCACCTGTTCAGGGAAGAGTTTGTTTAGATGGGGCAGGTTTGCTGGCCTGCTCCCTCTGCCTATAGCCCCTTTTGACATGAAATTGCACAGTGTAAGGTTAATGACAGTGGGTTAGCAAGGCTTCAAAGCATCTGGTATGACCCCAGCATGCCTGGCATTCCTTTCTGCTGTGCAAAGGTTTGGCATCAATTCCCCTGCGGCTGGAAGAATGTACTCAGGAGAAACCAGCTCACGTTGTGGCTCCCCCAGGCCTCTGGAGAGGGGAGAGTTGTCATGGCAATAAATCATGAGGGTTCATGGAAGATGAGTAAATCCCCTTCTCTGTGCTCTATACTGTAGGCATGGGTTGTGGTGAGAAAAGGAATCTGGATCAAGCAAGTATAATGTGTAATTGTTCCCTTTATAACCACCACCACCCCTTACCAGTATGGCAGAGTGTGCCTGACATGGAAAAATGACCCTTTGTGTGTACCAGAGACACTTCGGGCTGCAAGGAGTTGGTGTCCTACCAGGTCAGAGTTGACCAGACTGACCCACACCCTTCCCCTGAACTGACCAGCATGCTGTAGCCAAAGGCAATGTGAGCAGAGCTGCACCTTCCCCACAGTGACTGCTTCCAGCTGCTCTGCAGATGTGGATGGGGGGGGGCAAATATCCTCTGTGTACTGCAGTCCAGACACACACCCCCCTTGTTGATGCTTCGATATTATATAGAAAAATACTTGCCCTGAACTCCAGGGGAGGGAGAAAATATGCAAGAGGATGGAAAAGGAAAGGAGTAAGAAAGTGGGACAATAAATCTTGTTAGACTGTGATGCTATGGAGAGGCCAAGTGGGGCTAAAGCAGTGGGGAATTGCTGGGCCAGGAGGTTTATACAGGGAGCAGAGGGTGGGGGAATGGAGGACCCTGGGACTGGTGATTACAGAGAAGTGAGACTGAGGAAGAGACGAGCAGAGGCCAGGAGGTTCCTAGATAATCAACAGAACAAACTGCTCTCCACATCTTGAGATTCATGCATCCTATCCTTCTGCTATCAGCAGACTGCTGTGAAACTCACTGGCACATGATGTTTCATCTTCCTCTAGTGCTGTTGCACCAAGGGTGGCCTCCTGCTGTGTTCTTCACCACTAGTTACCTGCAGCAGCGGGGCATCACGTGGGGGTTCAGGCTGTTCCATGCCACTGGCATGCCAAACAGGGAGTCGCTCTGTTGCCAGATGATGGGGGTGGAAATTAAACTCCTCTGACGTTAAGAAGTCCTGCCAGGATGCCCTGCCTCAAATGTTCACAAGTTTGCCTTTGCAAACTTGATGCATGTGCACAAGTGAATAACAGCGTATCTTAAATTACAACTTCAGACACTGTTTGTTCCACAGAATCTCTGTCTTACTTAGTATGCACCATGCACAGGGCTGTCTTGGTAAGCAGCTTTTTAGGAGTAAAAGCATCTTACACCTGTCATTTCAAACTCCTTTGAATGCTGGGGTTTGTAGCCTTATACTCTTTAGGTAACGTGGGCAGGAAAATAGATTGGACATTTTAATAGTTTTTTCTTCAAATTCTTCCTAAATCCTTCTGGTATAACCTATAATTCCAGGAATTCTTCTGTCTGTAGCCCAGAGGCTCACCACTAACTCCTTATCATTCTTATGTTACCAAAAAACAAGAGGTGGAAACTATTTTGTAAATAGATTTCTATAGCTTATTTCAGGTAAATAAGCACTTCTCTTGGCAATTGGAATTAAGCTATCTCCAAAGAAAATAAAAATGGCTAATGTAACAGAAAGCAAGCAGTAGATACCAGTGTTCTATTTGTATTCAGTGCGAAGGGCAGGCATTTTTGGAAAGCCTTCCTACTCCAGACTTTTTCTGTACAAAGGAGATTTCCTAACCTGCTTATATTTGAGTGAAAACAGTTTGATCACTGGTGTTCAAAGGAAAAATGCTCGCTTCACCAATTTGGAAACATTCTTGTAAATATAAACAAAAGCAACTCAGCTCTTGTGGTTGAAATATTGAATAAAGGAACTGCTCCCCATTAGGTTGGGGTTTTTTTGTTTGGTATTCTGGTAGCCACCTGTTGATAAGCAAGAAGGGCTTGTTCTTTGTGCACGGATGGTAGATTTAAGAACAGTCTTAAGCACACGGTTTTCTTATTTTATGGAATATGTCACAGGCAGAATCTGTGAAATGATGATAATAGGAATATAATACAAAATTGCTAAAAATGGAGCCCTAGGATGGTATTTTAGGAAGTAATTATATAAGCATCCAAAGAGCAAGGCCACTGCTATCTTTGTGTTGCCCCAGCACAAATAAAAACCCTGTGCCCAAGCGGTGTCTGGCCACTGGTGCAGCAGCCACTGCCCTTTGCTTCAGTGGTGTGGAAGGATACCCAGGAGAAGAGCAGGCCAAGGGAGGAACCCGCATGGGATGTGCAGTGCCTGCTCCCTCCACAGAGTATTCGTGGGTGCCAGTGGGTTGCAGGGCAGGGTGACACCAGGGTGGCTGCAGCAACCTGCGTGGTGCCACTCGGAGCTTTGTGCAGGATGTAGCACCCAAGGTCATCTCCTTGGGAAATTTAGGAATGTACTTTGGTCTCTGAAGCAACTGCTGCTGTGTCTCAGAAGCACAGCCCTGTTCAATGTGAACTTGAGTGATTAGCACAGCTATTAACTGCATCTATAAATAGAATTCATCTTACAATATATTAAGTTTAATGATATAATAAATAGATTACGGTTAACTTTAATAGGAGCACAATGACTGGAGACGCAGTTCTTATGAAGATCTGCTGCCATTAGTGAATGTTTTGCAAGATGCATTATATGTAATACCTTCTTCCTTTGAAAAATGAATTATGTAATAATACAGTGTAGAAACTAAACACAAAAAAGCAACTCATAACATCCCTGTTGCACAGAAAGCAGTCAAGTACGTGAAAGTGCAGGTTGCATTAGCAACCTTAACTTTGCTCCTTATAAATATGCATTATGAAAAATGTTTATTATATGATGATATTGCTAGTTTTAAAACAAACCATACAAGATTTCTCTATAGGAAATTTGCATGTGGTTGCTGTCCCAGGGAATTAAAAGCAATGTTAAGCCTAGCTCCACTGATATTTTTGTCTTCATTTATCGTTTTCTTTAGCAAAAGGAAAAAAAAAAAAAAAAAAAACCAAAAGCTTTGGGAAAAAAATGTTTGGGGTTTTTTGGTGTTATTTTTGTTTGGTTGGGTTTTTTTGTTTGTGGATTTTTTTTTTTTAGTGAAATAATACATGATATTATTACATACATAATAATTCTCATGAGAGAGGCTCCCTGGAGTTTTAACATGGCATATTTAAGGAAGGTTGACCATTATACCCTCTGCCTGTAGTTCACCTTGTTGTGCTTGTTTTATGGTAAAGCTTCAATATTTGAGTGTCCATTTCCATTTGACAGAGACTCGATCATGTTTTTCAAGGCAAATAAGTCACCCTGTGGTAATAACACAGCCCCCTGGGTTGGGAGGACAAAGCCTAAACCTTAGTTTCTTGCCCTTTCACCTAAGGCTATAGTTTGGCAAGCATTTAAGATACCTCTTCTAGGGCCTTCTAGTTAAAAAGGAGAGCAGGCTGTACCTCTTGCTGCTAGCACAGACATCTGTGTGGCCCTGCAGGAAGGGAGATGGGGAATCTGACCTGGCTGAAAAATAGCCCAGCAAAAAGGTGTCCCTAGGTCAGTTGCTGCTCTGTTTGACCACACAGGCATACAAAGAAGGCTGTGGTAGTACACTTGAGAATTAATGCAAGCACAGAAACGAATGACCAAGGGCAGCTGCAGGGCTGCTTTTTAAATTTTTTTTTTTTTTTTTTTTTTTTTTTTTTTTTTTTTTTGTGGCTGTTCTGGCTGAAATGCACATCATACTACAGCTGAGAGAGTGATGCCTCTAGCTGTAAATAATAGGTATATGCTTTATGCATTGGACACTCAGGTCACAGTTCCTCATACCTTTTTCTCAGTGGTGTAGCTGGCTCAAGAATTTTGTGCTTCGCCTGTGAATTCTGTATTTGCATCTGCTGGCTCAGTTCTTTTTGAAGGCATGGTAGAAAATTAAACCAAGAACTGGTTCTAAGGAAAAACCCAACCAAACAAAAGCCCCAACGAAACACACACACACACACAAAAAAAACCCCAAACACAAAACCAAAAAAAAAAAAAACAACAAAGGAAAAAAATTAAAACCATTTCTCCTCACCCCACATCAGCTAATGAATCTGGTTTACGGAGCATTTTTACAGATGTTTATTCTTTCAGAAATAAAGGTGAGAGCCATTCAGGGATGGGAATCAGCAGGTGAGACTCTAAGCTGGTGGTGCCACCAAAAAGCAGCATGTGGTACTGTCCCTTTCATAAATGGGTGTAGGACAGCTTTGGCTGTAGTCCTTTAAAATAACCTAAGCGTCCAAGCATCTGTGGCAAATCCTGTGCCCAGCTACAGGCAACCAACAAAAGGACAGGAAGCATGACCCTCAGAGGGCAGTTTTGCTCTGCTGGAGACACAGTGATGCCATATTCCATTAAGCCTGTCTTTGCAATCTCCCTGCTGTTAAAAGATAATGTGAAGTTTATTCTAAATATCTAATGCTGAAGTCTGTTACATACACTCCATGTATAAATCCTTGTCAAAGCTATTTCTGTTGCTGTTAACTAGTGCACCTTCTGAATTCTATCAGGATATATTTAAAACTTGATATTTTTTTAAAGCCAAATGTTAAAAGAAGTGGTTTAGGGGAGGTCTCTTATACAGATATATAACTTTAAAAATCATACTTCATTGTATAGTATGAATTTTAATTATAAAATCAGAATTTATTAAGAAATATTAATCTGATTTTTCAGTTGCTATCTGTGCCATTTTCTACCCTGCAAAAATGGGGTCTATTTACAATTTACAGTATCTTACTTTGCATGGAAACAAAGAATGCTAACGCGTGGGAAATCTGTTTGAAAGCAATCTTCAAAATGCTTTGCCAAGAAACATTATACAATTAGTAAAACAGTGGAAGTACTGCTTTGTAATACATATTCTCAACTCCATTTAAGTAAGCTTTAGAAGCTGCTGTGCAATTTACTGTAGTGCCTCTGTGTGTCCTTCATCCCATAACAGAGTTCCTGTTGCTTTCCCTACTTCATCCCAAACCTTCAGTTCATCAATACTGCAAAAAGGCGTCATTGATCGGTAAG
>JANHGN010022402.1:4676-37340 GCA_024605025.1 Megaceryle maxima | reverse complement strand
AGCCTGGCCTTGAACCCCTCCAGGGAGGGGGCAGCCACAACGTCTCTGGGCAATTTATTCCAATGTCTTGCCACCCTGGTGCAGAAGGTACAGCCAAGGTAACCAAAGGACAGGAAGACCTATCACAGCTTTGGGTACAGCCCCAAGTTTCACAACATTCCCAGGTAAATTAGAACAAAAATGAATCTCCAGTCTAAGGGTTTACAGACTGGCACACAGGACTGTGCTCCCAGAGAAGAGTCCAACACTTGGAAACAGAGTGTGTAATTAAAATGCTTAAACATCCACTACAGAGGTAAAAAACACACTGCTGTTAGTTCATTAAAGCAGGAATTTAATACAATTATAATATTTACAATTCTGCACCTAAAAAAAAAACCAAACAAAAACCAACCAAACAAACAAAACCCCACACAAAATGAGAGCTTTCAGGGGTGATACGAACAGTCCCATCTCCTCTCCAAATTGCCCTTTAGACATCAGAGCTTACAGAAAACTTTTACAATGTGCTTAGGGCATTACCAGAATGTTCCCTGTTCAAATGGGTGAATCCAGAACTGGAAACACCACCAGTGATGGAATAGTCCCTAACAACTTTTCAAATGGCAGATTTATCCCAGCAGTGCAAAATTCTTGGGATCAGAAATCAGAGGGGAAAGGACTGTGGGACAGTCCTGCGACAGATACTAGAGTCTGCATCAGCCTGTTCCGCTGAAACCTCTCCCAGAGGGGCACAGGGCTTGTTCTGCTCAAGCTCTTGTCCTCTTGCCTGAGCAGGGACAAGAGCAAAGAGCCCCTGGCCAGGGATCAGTGGGTTGTCAACACATCAGGGCTACAGCTGCAGCCTCAGAGTTTTCATTCATTCAGAATGAAACTTGTCTATAAAAATCAGGCTCAAAACCTTCTCTCTAAGCAAATGTTGGAACCTTTTCAGCTCCCTAATATTTTTCCCTATTTCTAGGAACAAACTCACCACTATATTTTATCTGAATTTGCATACAGTTTCACTGCATATGAACTTGGATTTCTGTAATTAATGAATTATTTAATAAAAAAAAAAAAAAGACCAGATATAGTCAGGACATCTCTGAATGTTTTTGGTTTTGTTTTGGTTTTGGTTTTGTGTTTTTCATTTTTGTTTTTGTTTTTTTTTTTTTTATAGAGCATCGTTGATTAAAACTCTGCACCTACTGTCAAGTTACAGTTTTGTGGAGGTAGACTGGAAGTTTCCTACACAGACCAGAGACTATCTGGTGTTCACACACTATCAAGGTTCTTTATTTTGTACTTCAGTCTGAGGATAATATGACTGTGATCCTTTAGCAATACAGATCTTGGATGTTGCAGGGTGGGAGTCAGGCATAGTGGGCAGCTGGTCCTACACCACTGGACAAGTCCTTCTGATGGGAAGGAAAATAATGAAGACTCAGGCAGGGTCCATGGAATTTATTAGAAATGTTCTTGTAACTCCTGAAGCCTCTTTTGCAACAGTTGGCTGAACCACTCCACATTTGCCAGGCTGGCCTAAAGGCAAGGGAGAAGAAAAGGGGGTTTCTGTACACTTTTATTCCCACTGGCACAGTGAAAGACATCCAAAAAATACACTCCATCCTTCCCAGTCTGCTGGCCTCAGAAACTGTCCAGGAGATGCAAATAATAAGCAGCAGGGCTCATCTGCTGAGCATTATTAAACATAATTGAAAAAGAGACAGAAATGCAAATAAATCATCAGAATTTACCACTAGTCTTCTATTTTATTTTTTTTTAAGCGTATAGCTTGGTATAAAGTAAACTATTACCTGGAGGCTTCATGGTAAACTGAGGAAAAACTACAACTATGGCTTGGATTGTTATGGCATTCAACTTTAATAGTAGATACTAATGAAAAAGTGAAATTAATTGCACACTAAAGGTTGCACTTGACTTAGATGAAGTGGATGCAGATAAAGTGTTTCTAGTACATCACTCAGTCCTGAGTACACAGTAACAGGAAATCAATTAGTCTCCACCAACATTTGTTCTTTCTAGTGTGAAACAATTTTAATTAACTCATTGTGAGTGGTCAGCCACAGCTCTCTCTGGAAGAGCTGTACAGATTTAATGAAGCACCATTCTTTCTCAATTTATGTTGGAGAAGTGACAATGACAAATTTTGAAGCTGAATTATTTGGCATATGTGATTAGTTAATGGAATACCTTCCTCATCCTGAATATTTAATTCCTGCCCTGGTATTTTTCCCCAATTAAGCAGGACTCTCCTGACCAGCTATGAGTCCAGGAGCAAGCACACCACTGCCATTTAGCAATAAAACCATTTGTACGAGACAATCACTTCAGTACAGGTCATAGCCATCTAATATTTGTTTCTTTCAACAGTCTTTAAAGTGTTTGGAACAAATCAGAGCCACACACAGTTCAGGGCAGAGCCTTTGGAGCAGACAAAGCAAGATAACAGATCGTGCCTGGAGTTCTCCCACGTGAGCTCACTGGAGCTGGGGTCCCTGCCAGCTGCAGGAAACACACTCATTCTGGTCCAGGCAGCAGTGAGCATGGGGAGAAAAACATGAACTGAAGTTTTTGGATTCCTGATTAAAATAAATAAATTAATGGCTCTAATTAATGTCTGCTGGTCACTATTTGAGAACTTAATATCAGCCTGAGAAATTGCAGCAGGAGAGTTGGGCAAGGAGGGAAGCTCCCTCTGACTGTGCTTGTTTTCTTTTGTGTTAATTTTCTCAGATCATTCCTATCTCTGAGTTTTGTGCTCTCAAACAGACAAGATTTTGGTACATAAAGAGAAGATAAGACCAATTCTTGATAGTTGTACTGCACTCTGCAAAGAAATAGCTGTGGAAAAGCTCTGAGGAGAAGGAAGAGCAGGTGAGCCTGTCCTCTTACTTTTGCAGGTCTGAGATGACAGCAGAGACCCTGTGCTCCCCTAGGCAGTGGGGCTGCTGAACACACCAGTGCTAGTAACCACCTGACAGTCTTGCCCACAGCTGCACAGGAACCACGGCATGAAGTTGCTGAGCAGAGAGGCTGGGCTTACTTTGAACCAGCTATTTATACCTTTCCATTTTGCCAGTCCTCATGACTCTCACCTGCATCACCTGCAGGAGCTGCCTTGTTCCCACCTGAGACAAAGTCTCACCACACTGAGGGGTGGTAGGACTCCCATGAGGGGTCCCATTAGGACATGTGAACCATTTCTCCAACACTGGTATAATTAGGTGCCTTTTTAAGCACGGTCAGAGGTTTCATGGTTATGAAAGTGGGAGCACTGCACAGCTGCTCCAGCTCAGGGAGAGGGAGGTGTATCTGAAGCTCCTTTATACTTTTCTAATGGCATCGACTCTCTATTAGTAGTAGTAGCAGTAGTCCTTCAGTCAGCTTTATCTTCTATGGGCTATATCACTCTTTGGGAGGTCTGTGCTGGGAGACCAACACTGTGCTTAGGAACAGGAAAGAGACGTGCAGCTTCACAGTAGATTCATTAGCCCATTTCTACATTTGTGATAGGAACATTAAACAAAATACTGAATAATTCAACCCCCCACCATCACGGGCATCCACTAAGCTCCCAGTGGAAGGCATGTGGTTATTTCTCAGTGTTGCCAGTTACTCATCAGAGAAACTGATCTGAGTTCCTCGTGCACAAGGAGGCTGTCAGAAGAGAGGAGAAGCTGCAGCAATACAGGACAAAAGGCATTAGCTTTCCCAAAAGAGAACTTGGCAATGGCAGAAATCACAGCTGGTGAAGTATGGTTATGAGGAGTCACCCCTGTGGTTTTCAGCAGCAACTTGTTCTGAGGACAATCTCAGCATGTGCTGCAGGGCTGGAGACTTTGCACAAGTGACAGCACAGAAAGTCAGTAGTTAAGCACCTTATTAAGATGGTTCATGATAGGGAGATGAAAGCAGGAATTAAAAAATCCAAACCTTGTCTAAAAGTTAATTAAAATATTAATAATGCAAGGTTTCAATTATGCATAAATAAAGAGATGTTTAATGATAGACAGACAGTGAGCATTAGTGTGGTGAACATGACAGTGGGATAGAGGAGTAACAAAGGAGAACTTTGACTCTCAACACAGAAAATTAGTGCGGAGGGCAGAAAATGTTGGACAAGGTGATGAGGTGAGTAAAGGGAGTTCAAGTGCTCAGGGAGAGATGGCTGTCAGGTGACAGCCACCATCTAGGAGGGCTCCTGCAGTTGATTATGGCCCTGGGGGTCTGCAGCAGCTCCAGCCAGGCTCAGAAGCCAGGAGGAGTGTTGGGTCATCACCTGAACTTGGCTCTGCAAACCCCTGTGAGGGGCACAGGCAGGGCAGGACCCAGCCCAGGCATCCAGCCCACTTCCATCAGTGTTTCAGCACCGCTTCTGCTATTGTGTCCTGAAGGGCTCATGACAGCAAACTGGATCCCAACTCCTGCCTCTGCAGCGCAGCGGTACTGCTGTGGTGAAGGCCCACCAAAAATGATGGGTCTTATGCAGAATAATCAAATTACTAAGCAAAGCATGCTATGAGGCACCCTCCTTTGTTTTGGTAGCCACCAGATTTGACCTTCAGATACAGACTTCTTGTACAGTAACAACTGAAAAATCTCATAATATTTTTACATCCTTATTTTCTACAGATCATAGAACTGTAGAATCATAGAACAGCCCATGCTGGAAGAGACCTTGAAAGATCATCTTGCCCAGTCTTTTGTGGGAAAGGGAGCCTAGATGTCATTTTCTGGCACCCTGTCCAGCCATATGTTGAAAATGTCCAGTGATGGGGACTCTGCCACAACCCCGGGGATGTTTTTCCAGTGAATGATCCTTCTCACAGTAAAAATAAAAAATCTCTTCTATTGAGATGAAACCTCTCATGGTGCAACCTGTACGCATCACCCCTCATCTTCTCCATGGGGCTCCTTCTGAAGAGACAACCTCCTTCTTCTTCAGAGCCACCCTTTAAGTACTGGAATGCTGTGGTGAGGTATCCCCTGAGCCTTCTCTTCTCTAGGGACCTAATTCTTTCAGTCTTCCCTCACAGGGTAGTTCTCCAGCCCTTTGGTCATCTTCATGGCCCTCCTTTGGACCCTCTTCAGTCTGTGTCCACTTCTTACTTGAACTGTGGGGAACAGAACTGGACAAGAATTGCATATGACCAGTGAGGTTGGGGGTCAGGCAAGCAATGCTGCTCTCCAATCTGAAGGCCGCATTGTCCATAATGCACAGTGCTGCCAGGTTTATTGTCCTGTAATTTGTGCTTGCTGTGACCTCCTAGAACATCTGCTCAGAGTGTGACTTACAGCCTGATGGCTCTGGACACACACCCTGCTCTTCTGACACAACTGTCTTTCTATGCATGACCTCACTGCAGCATATCTGTGCAAATACTGTGTTTCCATGTGGCCATAATTATATTCTCAGTTTCTCTCTTTAAGCTGTCTTTGACAAGTCATTTGTATTTTGCTGGCTTTCATGAGCTTTTATAGTGAAAGAAAGTTGGCAGGCAATTCTCAACTATCCTACTTGTCTCTTCTCTGTCTGATGATTGATTTCCAGTGGGAGTAAGTTTTGATATTTGAAAAGATCCAAACTATTATTATTGAACATTTGAGTTGTGTAATGGAGGTATCTGTCTGACAAATCCAGGAAGATATCTGAGCAAAGGGCTCAAAGGCTTATGGAAATTCTGGATCATGCATAAAACATTGTCCATGGCATTGTCCCTAACTTCTGATAGAGAATAGAGAGAAGCCACAATGCCAGGAGACTACAGCCAGGCCGAGGAAAAAAACAGAGGTGCAAATGGAATATTTAAAAAAAAGTCAGGAGAAACACTACATTCTGTAAAGACTGAAAGGTACAACAGACAATGGGATGAAAAGGACAATCCTGATCTATATATCCAGGCAAAATCCCCAGTGACAGAGAGGAAAAATGATGCTTCTGATCTGCAGTTGATATCAAGACTCCAGCAGACAGAGTTGGATGAATATTGCTGAAAAGGATACAAAATCACACAAAACCTACTAGAGTCTGGGAACTCACTTTGGACATATTAACAGCTCACTCCATGTTCAGCCTGGGCTCAAACTGTGGTTTGGGGTAAAAAAGTCCCTCCTGGGGACAAGATGCATGTGATTAGCGTAGGAATGGAGGTCTGCCAGGGAAAGTGCCCAGTACAGGAGCTGGCCACCTGGCAGATGGTGAGGGCTGCAGGAAGCCGTTTACTGGAGCACACCCCAGAATGCTCTGCCCAAGGGCTTGCTTCCAGCTCTGGAGCTGAGCTACCAAGGTGTACACACACAGGTGTATTTTTCCTGAAAAACAAACCAAAGTTGCTGTCTTGGTCATAGGAGCCTCCTCTCATGCCTCATAGCCTGACCCAAGTGAACAACTGGGCTGAAAAAACACTCATTTTACAGAACATATATTGTTAACATGTTTGGAGTTTATGCTGTGCCCTCCTATATGCAGAAAAACAGCTGTAAGTTCTTGAGGGATCTCTTGGTTTTGGAGCCAGATGGACACACATGTTTCCCTTCTCTCATGGAGCCAAGGACACCGTCCTTGCCTCATGGCAGCAGGCGCACAGGGAAGCATGGTCACATGTGAAAGGACATTGGCAGAGAGAGGCAAACTGTGCCCCTGTAGGTAAAATAATCCCTAAGCCTCCTTTCCTGTGGTGACACGGGTGTTCTCCTGCCTCTTGTCCTCTGGCCAAACAGCAGCGGAGGGGACACTGCCCTCCCCCCCACCCCAATCCTTCTACCCGGGCACTGATGTCAGGAGGGCCTTAGAGGGCAGAGACTGCCTTGGGAGGGCCTGGGACAGACTGACATGTCTCCCAGAGCTGTGTGGGTGCTCTTCTGGTGGCTGCGGAGACAGCTGCCAGCCCTGCTGCCCTGTTCTTAAACATAGTCCTAAATCATCATCACATGGAAAAGAAGCCATATGTCCAGGATTCTATCCACCTTCTCTGCATTAAACCAAGAATAACGTAAGTCCATGGCAATGCCTGATATTAATGAGTGGCTGACGTTAATAGCCCTTAGCATGAGCTGAGGACC
This sequence comes from Megaceryle maxima, assembly GCA_024605025.1. Lineage (NCBI taxonomy): Eukaryota > Metazoa > Chordata > Aves > Coraciiformes > Cerylidae > Megaceryle > Megaceryle maxima. Next base: position 30,272 of record JANHGN010022402.1, on the reverse strand, counting down.
ATTAACTCCTCCAAATGAGGTATTTATTCCCCAGGAAACATGTTGTGCTAAGGCTGTTACTACTGAAGCATGGCAAGACAGTGATGGCAGTGGGAGTGGTGATGCTTCTGGGCAGGGATTCTCCTTTTTAATCCTGAGCAGAACTTGTGAAATGGTCCCTGGTCTCTTCAGGGCACAGCACCACTCAAGGCTGGGCCAGTCTCAGGTATTTTGTGGGAGGTATTTTACTCTTCCTGGCAATAGTACATGTGGTCAAAATACTTTGTCACATTTAAACTTGGTCTTGTTGCTTTTGTAGCCTGCATAGTCTTAGTTCAAAGTCCCCCACTACCTCCTCACAGCTCTTCCTGCTCAGTCACCTCTGGCTTCTGATGGTGCACAGTGCTGCTGGGTGTGTCTGCTCATCCACAGGTGTGCCTGCATGTACACGCATACATGATGGAAGAGAGGCATAATTTGCCAACACAGCATATTTGTTGCTGTCAGTTGTCAGAAAGTAAAAAGGAGCAAGGGAAACAATGATGCTGTAGTATTATAATTGCTCAAGAATCTGAAGTAACACTGTAATTGTTGACTCTTAGTAATTGCTCGTGACTCATGAGCAGATGAAATAGAAGGGGGGCTTTGCAAAAGAGGCTTTAGAACAATTTTAAAAGCTATGACAGGGGATCTGGGGAAACTATTATCACAGCCAGCTAGACATGGAGCTGGTGGACTGTGTGGCAATAGCTCTTTTAAAATATTTCACACTGAGTCCAAAATTGACATTTTTACTCATGCCAGTACTATGGCTTTTGGAAGAATATTTGGATTTTAGGCTAAAATTTGTACTTGTCATGGTTCCATGTGGTTAATGCATTCCCAAAACATAATCCCACTGTATTTATAAGCTAGTTTTTTCAGACCCCTTTGCTCAGAGCATGATCAGCAGGCAGAAGGCACTCAGTGAGGGGAGGGGGGCAGTTCTTACTGGGAGCTGGGCATGGTCTGTCAGTGGAGGCTGTCAGGCAGTGTAGTAAGGGCTGGGGCAGGAGGATTCACTGGGGACATGGGTAAGGGCTGAGGTGGGGGAGTCACTGGGACACTTCTTTCCTTCCCAGCACACACTGGGCACTTCAGGGGGGACCTGACGCCCCTACATCCGCCTTCTGAGGGAGCAGCTCATTGAGCTGCATATCCTATCTTCAGCAGTGCAGAGCATTTCTACGGACTGCCCTGTACAGTCCTTCCTATTTATATCTGAGTACAAAAGAGCAAAATATGTCCCCATCAGAATACACATTTCCCCCTATTTCTAGAAAAGATCCTGACATGGAAATTAAGGCGTCATCCCTTAATTGTCCAGATGTTGCCAGGATCTGAGGGAAAATGACACCTGGGATGGGGAGCTGATAGCAAAGCAGACAAGCAGTGCACAGTTACTGCCAGCTCTGCAGTGGAGTGAACAACCTGTGCCAGGGACACCGGGGTGAGGGAAAAAAGTAAAACAAAACCGAGGAAAAACTGAATTGTACATCTCTGAACTTGCCAGAGGTGAGGCACATCCTGGGCCAAGTTGTCTGCAAATTACACAGCGTTTGTTGCTATTTTTGTCTTGTTGTCTCCCTGAATAATGGAGCACTAAAGCCACGGGGAGCACTCGGAAGTGTTTGTGGTGTGTTTGGGAGGCAGCAAATGCTCTTCTCTCCACTCCAGGACACACTGATCTAGACTGTCTACTTACCTCTTCATAGCGGGCATCTCTGATTGAGACCAGGGTCCTCACTTCTCTCTTGCTGCACCCCCTCCCTTTCCATCTCGTCCTGCTCCTCCCTCCATAGGACACGCAGCCCTGTAGCTTCGCCTGCATCCACACCCAGCTCCAGGCAAATGGATCTCCGGGGAAATCCCTGTGAAGCACCAAGAGGGCACGGCTGGATGGAAGGGTGGCTGCTCTCACTGACGCCAGCACCAGCTCTTCTGGGGAATTTGGCCACGTGCAGTGGGGTCTGTTTGTTCTGCGGGGGGGCTCGAGGGCATCCCTTGCCCCACGGCTGCCTGCAGCGGTGTGTACACCCATCCCTGGAGGACACGGTCATGGTCGCAGTCTCCCAGAGTCATTTCCCAGCATGTCGTGGAATCGGTCATTTAGGGCTGGATTTCAGAGTAAGCTGAGCACTGGCTGGTACCCGTGCCGAGCGCTGCCGGGAGCAGGGGATGGGCATCTCTCCCTGTCTAGAGCTCAGGGGAGAGGCTCAAACCAAACCCCTAGGAGGGGGGCTGCCAGGGACAGGACCTCTAAGGAGGAGGCTGCATTCTGAGCAGCCCAAACTCCTGCCTTTGGGTTAATTATGGGTCACAAATCAGCCTCCCACAGGCGCCTGCTGTGTGCACTCCCAAGCCTGGGCACCACCACAGAAACCAAGCGGTGGGTGGGTGGCTGAGACAGGGCTACTGTGAGTGACACACGACTGCTTCCCAGGGATCAGGTCCTGGCTCTTCTCCCAGTGCCTCTGTCACTGAATATCTGAATGGATGCTGTGCTGTGGGGTGCCAGAGAAGACTTGGGTCAAACAAATTTTGATGAAAGAAACTGAACCTTTAAATTGGCTGAAAAGTCTGAAGAAATCACGGGGGGAGGTCCCGGGGGGGTGCAGTGGCTGCAGGTTGCAGGACCCTAGGCAGACCATTGATCCCCTACCTGAGGACCCTGCTCACCCACCACCCTCCCTTCTCTGGTTGGTTCTGCAGATGGAGAGTGCTTCTGGTGTGGGGTGCTGCTGGTGTGGGGTGCTGCTGGCGGAGGGTGCTGCTGGTGTGGGGTGCTGCTGGTGTGGGGTGCTGCTGGCGGAGGGTGCTGCTTAGCACTAAGGTCTCCATGCGCAAGGACCCCGAGCGCTTTCTAAACAAGGTGGGCTGCAGGTCCAATTCCTTTTATCTAGTAGACAGAGTAAAATAAAGCAAATTAAGCCAATTACAGAGACTGAGCAGGCTTTTAGTTTCAGTAGTGCTGAGGACTATCCGCTTATCTCTGTATAGAAAGGGTTTTGTAATGCTAATTAGGCATCACTTCGCTATTGTGGCCTGCAACAAAAATGGGTCTCCCTGCTGTTTTCAAGCCTTGGTCAGGCTTCCCTGTGTTAGTGGCTGTGAAGATGGCAGGGAATTCACATTGTTTCTCTGATTTGTAGCCATCAATACTGCTTTCAAACAACTGGTAGACGGTTCACAGCCAGCATGCTCTTTACTGGTGAGGTGGGAGGAGGGTGCAATCCAGCACTGTCTCTGCCACTGAGGACAAACCGACACCGCAGGGCTCCTTACCGCAGTGTAGCGTGCTGGAAACTGGAATAATTGTCTTCCTTTTGGAGGACCTGCCACTGTCATTGTATAGGTGCTTTTATTTCTCTGCCCAGAGCTATCAAGGAGGCTGGTAACTTATTACAACGCAAAATGCAGATGAGGCATTTATGCAGACATCAGGATAGCTGCAGTTGCGCTGAATGAGCCCAGAGCTGATAGAAGCCATCACCTTTCCTGCACTGGGAGGACTGGAAAGACTGGTGCCTCTGAGGGGGCTGCGTGTGCACCCCCGTGGAAGCCAGTCAGATCCTGCCTGGAAATACTGGACTCCTGTCCTGGTTTTGTCTGCGATAAAGTTATTTTTTCTTCCTAGTAGCTGTTTCAGTACTCCGTTTTGGATTTAAAATGAGAATGATGTTGAGCAGACAGGGATGGTTTGGCTGTTGTTCAGTAGCACTTACCCTAAGTCAAGGACTTCTGTTTCCTATGTTTTGTCAGTGTGCAAGAGCACAAGGAGCTGGGAGGGAGCATGGCCAGGACAGCTGACCAAAGCTAGCCAAAGGGGCTCTGAGCAACCTGCTCCAGCTGAAGGTGTCCCTGCTCAGTGCAGGGGGTTGGATGAGATGAGCTTCCCACCCAAACCGGCCTGTGATTCTCTGATATTCCCTACCACATAACATCATGCCCAGTATATAAACTGGTGGGAGTTGGCTGGGGGTGGATTGCTGCTGGGGCATCGGTCAGCAAGTGGTGACCAATTGCACTGAGCATCACTTCTACATTTCTTGGGTTTTATTTCTCTCTTGTTGTTATATTCCTTTTCATTACTATTATGACAATATTTTTAATTATTATTTTATTTTATCTATTTATTAATTATTTTAATTATTGTAGTTAATTCCATTTCAGTTATTAAACCATTCCCATCTCAAACCATGAGTTTTACTGCTTTTCTTCCGATTCTCTCCCCATCCCACTGGGAGGGTAGAGGAGTGAGAGAGTGGCTCAGTTGCTGCCTGGGATTAAACCACAACAATTCCTGTGAGGAGCAGGTATGATGAAAGCGTGGGGACTCCTGCTCAGCAGGGTCTGGCCATGGCTCACCCCGGGCTGGAGGGTGGACATCTCTGTGCAGCCCCAGCCCGCAGTGGAGGGGCTGTTGGGATCTGTGCCCAGCCCTGCATGGTGGGGGGTGGAAGGGTACTACAGGCACTATTTTGCCCCGAGACATCATTTCTGTCTCGAACATGTCCAAGCCCTGCTCCCACAGCCTTTAGCTCACTCTGTGGCCACAAGCATCCCCACAAGCCCGTGGGGCTCATACCAGCCCGGAGCTCGGGCAGAAGTGCTCTGCTGAGCCATGCAGGAGTCCAGCTGCGACAGCCTGCCCAGCTGTGGCTCACCCTGCTGTCGCTCACCCCGCCATCACTCCCTGACACAGCCTGTCCTTCAGTCTGGGAGGCAAAATCTTTCTTGGAAGTTTTCCTGTTGGCTGAATCCCACTCACAGCCACACCTCAGCAACCCTGCAGTGACCTGTCCTGGCATTTCTGTCCCCCAGTGGTCCCCTAAACTGGGACCGGGGATGTGATGAGACTGGGGGAGGGGGAGGGTGAGGGGGTGGGAGGACAGCCCTGAGCAGCAGAACACAGCAGAGGCTGATGCAGGTGCAGACCAACCACAGCCCTGGAGAGGAGCAACCCCAAAATACACCTGTCTTCCAGAAAACAGCAAAGTCTGAGGGGGTTGTTTTCCCATGTCTGATGAATCCACGCTCAGCGGTGTATAGAGAGCTACAGTGTCATATCCAAACACAGATCTCATTAGATTACTCCTTCTACTAATCAAGTCAGTGTGAATAATTTTGCCTATGATTGTGTTTGATTGTATTAGGAATTACAGATTTGAAGGTTTTTGGTTTTTTTGGTCTGTAGAAAGCAGCAGCATTATTACTGAACTATTTTTAGAGAATTTTATAGATAGCATTCTCTGTTCTCTTACTGTTTCATTATCATAGGGTTTTACATCCAGACCTCCAAGGAAAAGGAAGTCCCCTGGCCAGGTGGCTATTAGACAGGCCCGTGTGACGAGCTGGTGCATTTTCTGAGTCATAAGTCATTTCACGCCTTTATAGTGTCTGCCAAACAACAACAGCGATTCCATGCCAAAAACCTTGCCTCCGCTGATGTCTCTACTAGTCCTGGTAGCCACAGAAGGCAGACCTGGAATTAAAGCCCAGGGCCAGTGTTTGCAGCTTTTGAGTGACTCTGGCCCGTGGCTGCAGCTATTGCTAGGCTGGAATTTGCACTCTGTGAAAAATCTGCTCTGTTTAAATCGGGTTTGTGATCCAGGCTGAGGGTGATGTGCTGGATTGTGATATTTACGCACCCTGGAAATCTTTTATACTACATGTCTGAAAGGGATTTTGATGAAGGCTGATACTCCATTGCTCCACTGAACATACGAACCCATGTGTGCCCCTCATCAGACAGACCTTTCATTGAAAAGTGCTGAACATTACAAATGTTAAGGCAGAAATACGATGTTACTTCAGATGTGTAATTAACAAAGTCCGCTGTTAATTAGGCTTTGGTGATGCTCAGCACCCTGTACGAGCACAGGAGCTCTGGTGCTGTGCCTTCCGTCAGTGCTGGTGGGAGGGGAGAGCTGTGCAGCTTCTGATCACCATGCAGGTGTTGTGAATTCACAGCCCCTCTTCTAAGGGCAGCTCAGACCAGGCCGGTAATGCAAGGAAGTAGGCAAAAGCAGAATTCCATGATTTCTGGCATGATTTCCACTTCCATCACTTTGATTAAAGCCAAAGCTTTCCAGACAGTTTCAAAGTTAGAAGACATAAGAGTTCAGGTGCTGCCACCTCCTACATTTGCAAGGAAGGTTATGAGAAATTCTTCTCGGTCCAGCCTCGACCGGTACTGTCCCTGGTCATTGAGAAATACAGCCAGTAACTGGGCAAAGAATAACCCTGCTCTTGCTTTCAGATCACTGTTACATCCACTTGTATCTTTGGTTTGGTATTTTTGCATATCTAAATTAAAACTGAGCAGGGTTAAGAGGGAGTTATACTCCTGGTGTACATGCCTACGGGTGAAGGAAAAGACAACTCCTACCTCCGTTCTGTTCTGACTGCAGCGCTGCTAAATAAAACCCAGTGGTGCCACTCGAGTTTTAAAGCTCACAGACAAAATTGCAATTTTTAAATGCATATCACGCATAACCTGCCTGCACTTACACTTTGCCAAAATGAATGGGAGCTGTTTTCTGCTCCAGTGATAAAGAGTGATTAATCTATCAAGCCTAAAGTTACAATTACAGGTGAAAAGAGAGTGAATGTGGAAAGTAGATTTTCTTGTAACGTTAACCCTCAGTGAAGGTCCTTTCAGGCCACAGAGGTTTTATGGCCATCACACAGCACAGCTTCAGCCTGTAACAGGTGGCTGCTCTCTTTCCAAGTGATCTTCCAGAAAAAGAGCAATCTGGGGTGGCCTTGCAGCCCACCTTGACCACTGGAGAGTAGTGAGAACCCTGTGAGCCACCAAGCCCCTTGGGTGTGGGGCTGTGGACCCTCAGCACAGACTGGACGTGGCCACGGCTGCTGCCATCCCCTGCCCACAGAAAGCATTGCCACAGAGACCTGGAGGACATCTGCCGCCAAGGAGCCAGCCTGTCCTGGGCAGCAGGCAGAGAACTGTGGGGGAGCACAGGACAAGCCTCCTGCACTATTGGGTGCAGTGGGAGAGGGGAGCTTCCCAAGGGCTCCACTCTGTGCTAACCAAGTATTCATGAAACCACATGGGGGGTGGGGAAATAAATTCTAGGTCCTCAGTATTTTCCCAGATTGGTTGGATGTGGTTATAAAATCAGAACCTGTGCAGTAAGCTGTGACCAGTTACAGACAGGTGAGCTTCCCAGGCTACAGCAAGGGATCCTCATCTCATGGTGACCTGATCCCATTCAGGCTCTGAGCCTGCAGCTCCTGCCTGGTGCTGAACTGGTGCTGCGCTGGGGCAGAGGGGCTGGCAGCCTGCGAGCAGTGGGTGCTGGTGTAATGCTGCTGTGAGTACAGTGCCCGTGGGCTGCAGATGTGCCAGGGAGCAGTGAGAGGCAGCAGGAGGCAGTTTTCCTCTTGTGAGCCTAACGCTGGACAGCATTCTGCTGTCTGTGTTTTAAAGAAAAATGTTCCAAATGAATCACTGAACCAATTTGAGGGCTGGGAAAAATAAATCCTTAGCTGGCAAGAATAAACTGTCTGAAATACAATAGAATGCTGACGTAAGTGCATATTTTCAGGGAGATATTGTCTGGTGCTCAGAAACTTCTTAATCTAGCTGAATAAACCCCCCCCCAAAATTAGAGTTTGACTGGAAGCTAGAGCAAAATTAATTATATTGGCAACAAGACATGAGTTTTGAGAGTGCTGGAGGTCAGTGAACCAAGGTGACTCGTACCTGCTCCAGCTCCTGCAGTGAATCCACTAAGAATGGGTAGAAATTTTTCTAGAAGACAGATGAAAGTCCTCGCTGTTGTTTCTCCATTTTGGAGAGGTCCTTCCCGCAGTGTGGTGATCCATCCAGCTGGGCAGGAGAATGCTTTCATTCCAGGGACCATGTCAGAGCCTCACACCAGTCAGTGTGGTGGCTTACAGCGTTCAGGATGGATCACAAGACATCATGAGCTTGTGGCTTTGTGGCTTCCTGTAGTCCCAGCTCACACTTATATCTTCAACTTCGCAAATACTGCCAGACTTTTGCATACACTCATTGCAGAAAAGGCTTCGGGGACTGTCTGGTCATCACTGTGTCCCAGGCCCAGAGGAGCTCCCCTGTGAACTCTGCCTTCTGGTTTATGTACTGTTGTTTTTAACAAAAAGCACATTTTCTTCTTTGAAATAAAAGCATGGATAAATTTATTCTGTCATCCCTCTGAAATTCACAACTTCCTTGGAAATTTGCCATTCCTGTTGTGCTGGAACGGAGACTCATAAACTGTGACAAGCCGTGTCACTTCCTCAGAGTGCTGCTTTAATCTTGAGTTACTCTGGGAGGTCATTCTTGCTGAGCACACTCCCGAGAACCTTCGGTGCCAACATGGGCTCCGAGGCGGGTGAGCCTCCCGCCTGGCAACCCTGGGCACCCAGCGCCATCCTGGGCCATGGCCCTGCAGATCTCCAGGACAAAGGCTCACCCACCTCCCATCCTGGACCTGCTCACAGTGCTACCCCCCGTAAGGGTAATCACTGGCTGAGAAAGTGGCATGGACAGAAGGGGTTACTGGCTTAGCTGGGAACAGAGGTACCCCTCTGAAGGCAGTGTTGGGACATCTCTCCCTGGGGTTCTCCCTTGTAGCAGCAGAGCTCAGCTTTGTGGGTGAAGAAGAAACTCATGAACAAGTGAAACGTTACCTCACTCTTCAGCCAAGTGCACATGCACACCTGAACACACATACAGAAAGCTCCTATTTTTTTTCCAGTGAATCCCAACAAGAGGTTATAATAAGATTTTGAGCATACGCTGCTGTTATGCATGTTAACATCAACACTTCCAAGGCACGTCAGAGGAGTGAAAGGAGATAAGATGCAAAATGATTCTGTAATGAGTGCTGAGCATTTTCTGGGGAAGGGATTCTTTTTAATTTGTTTGCTAGAATTTCAAAGATACACTGACATTTATCCAAATGGGAGTTTTTTATTTTCCCTTGGAGATTAAAAGTCTGCAGTCTCCCATAGTGAATTGTCAAGTGGGCACTGCCAGCGCAGGTAAAGGGATCGCTTCTAGTCATACCATTAGCACCCAGCAAGACAAAAAATACTCTGGAGTTAATTACAGATTTAATAACAGGCAATTATCAATAATTCCATCGCCTTCACTCTGGGACATGAACGGCAGCTTTACCCATCCATCGTGTCAGTGCAGGGGGATGGACTCTGCCCAGCAGCTCACCCACAGCAGCACCAGCAGCCGGTGCGCGTTGCTGATACATGTTCTGTGCGCTGCCCAAAGGCTGTTGGCTGACACCATCCCAGCAGGGTCAGTGAATAATTGCCTGCGTCTTGGGTCCAGAATTAGGCAAACAGGCAGCCTGGGCCACCTATATATGCCTGCCAGCAGCTGTGACAGCATTTGCATGACAACCAGCATCTGAAGGGAGGAGGAAACAGAAAGACAGCAAGATTGACAGTTGGTCTCCATTTCAAGAAAGGTGGCACAAACAAGACCAGGGTGTTAAAGCACCATGCTGAGTATGGTGCTGTCTTCATTCAGTCCTTGATCAGCTGAAACATTGGCCCTTACACCAGCGATGGACCAAGAAATTAATAATTTCATTCCCATGTCCCATCAAAGAGCTCACAGGACAAGCAACCGTTGAACCGATGCAATGTATTAGAAGGTGTGTGAGCCTGTATTAGCTGCTGCTGGCAAAAACTACCCCAAACCAGGTCCATGCAGTGTCCTGACTTAATGTGTATTATGTGTCAGGTTAAGGATTCCCTGGGGTTGCCCTGGAGCTGGGACCCGCAGTTGTGTCTAATGGCAACCACAGTCAAAGAAAAAGCAATGTTTGCCAGCCTGTTTGCAAAACTCCAGCTGATGATTTTATGCTGAGTGAATTAATAAGTTTTACTCTGGTTCCCCCAGAGGAGGCAGATAAGAAGGCAAAAAACAAATAAGAAGCACAGCCAGAAGAGTAAATATGTTTGCTTTAAGGAGTGGAAACCATGGTTAAGTTTCTAGACCATGAAGCTACAGGCTTCCTCAAATTAAATTAATTTTATGGTTTATATATTTCCTCTGCAGAAATGTGGGTACTGAAATGTGCATCTTTAGACGAGTTTAGGAAGATCTGGCAGATACTTCTGTCACCCCTCAGCAAGGTACAGATGCTGCGTTTGCGTCAGGGCCAGCTGGGAGAGGATGGCTGCTCCAGGCAGTGCCCAATGCCAGCACTTCTGGCTCCAGCAGCACCCTGCCCAGCAGAGCTGGACAAGCCACCCTTGTGAGCAGGTGGGGAGCTGGAGGCTGTGGAGAGGTGGGGAGCTGGAGGCTGTGGAGAGGTGCAGAGATATGGGGAGCCTTAAGGCTGCAGAGCCTTCCCGAGGAGGGGCCTTGCAGGGAGCCAGCACTGTGCCTGCTGCAGGCAGACCTGCCAAGCCCAGGGTCCCACCTTCACCCTGCTTCCAGCTTTGCCTCCTGCCAAGGGTTTCCTGTCACTTCTTCCCCAGAAAGGTTCTGTGTTCCCATTCTCCAAATTACTTTTCCCTTCTTGGGTCAAGCCCTAATTCATCTTCCATCAAATATTTTTCCCTATGTCAGAAGCACTGTTGCTATTACTCTGCTCCTCACATCCACTTTAGGCTAATGGCGTCTGTAAATAATGAATTTGCATAATGAACAGTATTTATGAAAACCAATTGCACTCTGTATAGGTGACCTTGTGACTTCAAACAAGCTAATAACCTTTGAAGTACAGTCAAGATAATGCAGCAATACATCACTGCTCCTCGGCCGAGGAGGGAGCCGATCGGCAGCAGCCCGGCCGCTGCGGCAGCAGTGGGTTTAAAAAGCTGCTAATTGGCTACGTGAGGTACATGCTCAAGATTGCCCTGATTTCAGCCTGATTTATCGGCTGAAAGCAGAAGCCCAATGCGTTGGAAACAGAAACTCGCTGGAGTCCCCACAAAAGTAAAAAAGTTGAACAAAGCACGGTGCTGCTGAAAATGATGAAACAAAGTCCAACGACCTCTTTCTTCCGTTAAAGGAAGTTTCTTGCACTGCTACAAGATTGAAAAGCCCTGTTACTCGATGATGCTTTGGTTCAGATTTTTGTAACTAAGTATCAGAAATACTGCACAAATAAAGTACAGCTGATTTTGCCTCTCTTTCTCAGGAAAACTGATTTTGGTTGCAAAAGCAGCAGGTAGAGGAAACTGCTGAAGACAAACATGTGAGGTCAGACCTAGTCTGGCAACCTCTAAGTTTTATATCCCCTGCAAACCAGATTAATAACTAGAGCTAATCAGAAACTGTGTTTTATCCCATGGAAGTTCCTCAGAGAAAAAAACCCAAAAAAACAAAAAAAACCCCCCAAAAATAACAACAACAACAAAAAAAACCCAACCCCCCCCAAACAAACAAAACCAAACAAAAAACCCCACAAACCTGTGAAAATAATTTCCATTAAAATCTTCTGTAAAAACTTAAAGTTCCATCTTACAGAGAGGAGAAGTTGCTAAATCCCCAGATTTCCACATATTCTCAAATAAGCTGCCTCTAGGGGAGTATTTTCAAAGTAGAGGTCTCAGTTCTATGCAGAGCTGCAATACTTTTAAGTGGGGGCAGAATTCAGTCTAATCCAATATTCACACAAAAATCTGATGTTGCACTAAGTTGTCAGCATGCACGTGGGGTTGTGACTGGCAAATGCCTCGGAGATTCTGCAGGGGGAGAGCCCTGGCCTGTGCTGCTTCTCAGGGGCTGCTCCCAGGCCTGGTTTTGTCTGACCCCCGTCACGACTTGTGCCAGAACTTCTCGGCTCAGCCCCGCTCAGCTGTGTGCCCTTTGACAGAGCTGGTGGTGTCTTGTAAGAACATCCTCTTGCTGGTTTTACTGTACGGTTTTAAGGTCATTTTGCAGATCTTCAAGTGAACAGTGTCAGAGCGCTGCAGCAGGGTGACAGCAAAGCAAGTGACTGCAGGATGAGACAGCCTGAGCAGCTCCTGTCCGTCAGCGCAGGGAACCATGGCAGGGCCAGCTCCTGCTGCCCGCTGTCCTCCACAGAAGTGTCTTAGCTTCTCCTGGGCTCAAACGTGCACTTGGAGTAAATGGGCATGGCCACATCTCTTTAATGCCTGCAGCCGGTATCCACCAGCCGTGCTGCGGCAGGAGTGGAGCTCACGCTGCCACCCACGGCCCTCAGGGTGTGCTGGCACTTCATTTATTTCTTGTGATAACTTCAGAGAGCAGAACTTGAACTGGGGGTTTCCAAGCCTGGCACAGGGACTGGTGCTGGAGAGCTGTTCAGCTGTGACATGGCTGCAGCTGCTGCCATGCTGTGTGTCCCTTTGGGGCCCTTGGAGCCCAGCAGTGCCCATCTGGTTCTGGAAACCACCATCAGCTCCAGTGCGAAGATGCACTGACACTGGGGCACCTCGGGCAAGCTTCCAAGGCAAACCGCTCAGACATGCTGTACGTGCCATGGGGGCCAGTGGCCTCTACCTTCCCCTCTCTTTGTGGGGCACCTGCCCTCTCCACGAAAAACTCTGGGGTTCGCTGTCCTTTCGGGTGCCCGCCCAAGGGTTACTGGTGTGTAAATGGGTTTATGGGACTGGTGGGGGGCTACCATTATGTGCTAACAATGGGAAGCACTTGAGCAAAAGACTTAAATGTGCCTCTTCTTAACAGTCTTTCCATCCCAAAGGCAATCAACAAGTTGCTCTTTCCAGTGAAGCAAGATGGAAGTACTGAGGAAACAGTAAATGTGCATTACTCGTGACACACAATTCACTGAACCATCCTGCAATTATTATTATTTTTTCTGACAAGTCATAAATAATGTAGCAGAAGGAACAGTCCCGATGAGAGGAAAGGGAACCATGTCACTTTTCTTTATCAGCTCTGACTTACAGAGGAGGAAGAAGGGATGTCTGACTGGGACCCCCACGGGCTGTGTCGCCCACAGAGATGCAGTGTCGGGGCACTGGCCTGAGCTGCTCTGCTGCCCCTGCTCAGGACTTCACTGGGGCTGAGGAACAGGTTGGCTCAGGGACCCTTATCCACATCCACCACCCAAACACAACTGACTGATTCCCTGTGCTGGCACCAGCACTTGAAGGAGACTACCTGGCCAGGCAGCCTTCACTCCTCTTCAGGACCTGCAGCTCTCCCCTGGGAACACTTATTAAGGGAAATCATTTTACATGTCTCATGATTTTCAGGAGTTTACAGGAACAGTGTTCAAGAAATATCCTCAGCCATGACCCATTCTGAAAAAGGCTTTCCTGGGGCCAGGCGAGCATCTCTGCTGGGTACCAACAGGAACAGCAGAGTCCAAGGGTCTTACAATTCTGCAATGCCCAGGAATGGCCTAAAATTCACTCCTTGGGCTTGGGGGAGTTCTGCCAAGGAACCTAAACCATTAAGAAATATGAGAAGTAAACAAAAGTATTCACCACAGCAACTAATGGAGGTCCTTTTGCAGGATGGAGGCATTACTAGCAGCTCATTTTGGCTTGGAATAGGAGGACAAAATTGCTTTTGTCATTCTGTTCCAGCAGATCTCGTCTAATAAATTTCCATATTATCCTGTCTCATCTTTCCATATTAAGCCTATCTCATCTTAATTTCTAAATAATTCCACAAGTGTAACATTGATATGGAGAACGACAAACCCCACCACTTATAAAATGCCCTTCCTGACATCTCTGACATTTAACTGAGATAGTAAAACTTTGGCTGGAAATCTGGGCTACCAGTAAAATACAAGTTTTCTGTGAGCTTTGAGAAAATATGGAGCTGGCAGTAAATTACAGCTTTGCGCTTACAGATTACCTAGAACAGCTCAGCTGCTTCATCAGTGAGGATCTCAAATATTTTGCAAAATATTAGACTTTTCCAAAAAACATGTCAACTTCTTGGTTAATTTTATAGCATCAGATTCTGCCCTTATTTTTACCTCCTCAATGCTTTGCTGTCTCACAAGAGCATAGAGTCCCCTGCTGAGACCCAGCTGTGGTAAATTAAGTTTATGACTTTAAAAAAAAATCTATGTTTAAGATATAACTATTAACTCCAGCTGAAATAGTTCTATAGATTCATCCTGCGTGCAAAGAAATTCAGTCAGGAGATTATAACTATGTGATTTATATGTATAAATATTAAAGACATCAGCTAATCAGAAGGCTTTAAGGATGTCAGGAGCTCTGAGCACGACTGTGCACCAGCATCCAGTGCACCCCATCCGAGTGTGCAAGCGCTGCAGAGACAGAATGTCCACCCAATTTGAGAGCATGACACCCACCACAGCTGCACCCCAGCTACCTGTGCATGGCTTTTGCTGGTCAGGGAGGGTCGCAGGACACAGCATTTGTCCAGAGCCACAGACTGCAGGCACAGTCCCCGTTGTGTGGGGCTAATGCTGTGCCACTGAAGATTTGTCTTGAGAATGTGTATGAAATTCTCCCTGGACCTGTCAGCCTGATACTGCCTGAAGACAGTTGCTTTGGGTAGAGATGCAGAAATAATGAAGTTATATCTCTGATAAGCTAAATACATAGGTAAGGTAAAATCTGTAGATAGAAGTTATACTTTTTTTGTAGAATCACTGATATGGTAGGTGAAATTCAGATCTGAAGAGCCCTTGTTTCTGAGATATTACCTGTTTTCTTCAGGTGGTAAGATGAAAGATCTTGTCTCTCCTATAAACCTCCCTTGCTTTTACCCTTAGAGCATCATGGCTACAGCAGCCCTACCACTGCACCACGTGAGACCAGCAATATCATTGCTGTCCTTTGAGGGAAAACATGACAGGTTTGGAATTCCAGTCAGTGGTTTTAAAAATAATCTCATGAAGCTGGTTATGGAAATGTTAATTTGATAAAAAATCCCCTATAAGACAGAAATGGCTTTGTTCTCTTCCTTTAGATTTACATGACAATGCGTTCAGGGAGAAGCCCTGTTCACATTGGTACTGCAGTGAGCTGTTGCTAACGTATGTAAAGCCTTCCATGCTGGCTAACTATATGCTTCAAGCTCTTTTTAATAGCAAACAAAGATAAAAAGTTGAAATATCGTAAATATAAAATGTTTCAAGGGGTTTCTTAACATTTGCTGAAGCAACATTTTTGTTCTGCTGTAACCCAGGAGATGCTGAATATGAACATGGTTTGTTATATTGCACCTATAGCTCTGCAGAACTACCACGGGGGAAACAGAGGCAGCCCTTGCAGGGGCCTTGCCTTCCAGAAATGAGCATCTATCATGATACAAATGTTATTTTAAGCTTTCAGTTGCCGATATAATTAATGGAATACAAAGCACACCTCGTATTCTATGATATATCAAACAAGACCTGATATATTGCACGCATCAGAGAAACTATTACTTATGGCAGACTTGTCCTCCACATTTTGCCAAACCTCACAGTTCGGTTTATGAGCTGCAGCGTTGTGCAGCTTTGCCCGTTCAGGTGTCCCCTTCATGATTTATTTATTTTCCCCGATTTTTATGCATTTATTCCATCCGTACTGAATAGCAGTGATTATTTATCACTGGACCTCATGGCAGTGAACCCTGCTTGGCTGGTATTCAGCTGTCTGCAGGTACCTCATTTGTCTTGTGGTTGCCTTGAGCATAAGTCATAAGCCACCATGGCTACTCAGAAAGACACCATATTTTTCTGCAAGGTAAATACATAATTCTGCAACACAAACACACAATCAAGTGTAAATTGTATTGGCTTTGAATGGTCAGGTCTTGGTAGTGGGGGAGCTGCAGAGAAAAACCCACTGAATGACCGTGGGTACACTCAGCATTGCCGTGCCCCACACAGCCCCTTGCTGGGATACAGTGGTGCCCGGCTGGGTGCTGCGGTCTGGGACCAGAACTGGGATCTGCCTGGGAATGGGCGCTAGAAGGGTGTGGAAAGTGGCCCAGGCTCTTCATTTGGGGAGGGCTGGAAGGGAGGAAGGGGAAGACCACAAATGCTGATTGTTTCCCATGGGAATTCCCAAACAGGCATCTCTTCCCTGGCGTAAAGGCTTCTCCCTGACTTGCTAGATGTCACACTGAGTATCACTGCCTCATCACATCTTTCCTATCAGACTGGACCACTGCAGTTACAGAGCTGAGCTGCTATTACCATGCTAATGGAAAGATGCTGGTCGCTGCGTTTGACTTTACTATGGAGATGCCAACCCTTTTCGGACCCAGACAGAGTTAGCAACCAGCTGGTCAATGTGTGGACTTGGTTTTATAATGCAGATGTGATCCTTCCCGGGGGAATGGAGGCCACTGAGAGCAGTTACATAAGTCTTAAATTCATTATTAGAATGTAGAACTGCTAATTGTAGAACTGTAATATAGAATTTTGTAATTGTCTACTATACAAACATTTTAACAATTTAAAGAATGCATCTAATTACTGGCTTTTGACAGAAAGCAGGCTTGAAATAAGTCCAGAGCTGGTAAAGTGAGTGGCTCAGCGTCCTCGCGGAGTGGTTGCAGATGAAGTCAGAAGCCAAGGCTAAGAGTGGATCCACCAGCCGGTTGCCACAGAAGGGGGCAATCTTGCTCACGCGTCTCTTCCTCGCCCTGCTTCCACTGCTGGGGGTGCTGTATTTCTTCTGCAGCAAAGGTCTGCAGGAGATGCCAGGAGGCATTTATTGGTACCACTTTCTGGCCTTAGTTGGAGTTTAACCTCAAAACTAAACCAAGATTAGTTTATGGTTTTTTTCCAATTGCATGGAAGCAGTGTTGAAGATTATGGAGTAGCTATATGTGAATTAGCCATTATACTGGCTAATTGGAGCTGGGATAGAAACAAAGAAATATAGAAACATCTGGGTTGGAAGTGACCTCTAGAAGTCATCCAGTCCAAACCCCCTGCTGAGAGCAGGGACAGCCTCACCTAGAGCAGGTTGCTCAGAGCTCTGTCAAGCCCCACCTTGAATGTCTCCAGGGATGGAGCCTCAACCACCTCCCTGGGCAACTTGTTCCAGTGTCCACCACTCTCCTGGTAAAGAGCTTCCTCCTTATTTCTAATCTAAATCCACTCCTTTCTAATTTAACACCATTACCCCTTGTCCTTTTAATAGGGATAGGGTTAATTTTCTTCACAGTAGCCTGCGCAGTGCTCTGGATCTGTGCTGAAAACTGTAGGGTCACACGGGGATGTTTCCATTACTTCTGAGCAGAGCTGGCACAAGGAGCTGGGAGAGGGAAGAACTGGGACAGCTGACCCCAGCTAACCCAACGGGAGTCCCCGACCATGGGAGGAGGAAGAGGGGATGTTCAGAGGGATGGTGGTTTGTCTTCCCAAGTGTGATGGGACCTTGTAGTCCTCTGGATAGCTGAACACCTGCCTGCCATGGGAAGCAGTGGATAAATTCCTGAGTTTGTTCCGCTTGTGTGTGCAGCTTTTGCTTTACCTGCTAAACTGCCTTGATCTGAACCCAGGAGATTTCTCACTTTTACCCATCCCATGGGGTGAAAGAGCGAGTGGCTGGGTAATCTGGGCTGCCCACCACGGAGAAACCAGGACAGCCAGATGCATCAAGGCTGCCCACCCATGCGTGCCCCAGCACTGGGTTGGCAGGGGGAGGTTCAGCACACCATGGCACAAGCTGATTATGGCTATTTACAGCGTGCTGACCTCATCACTGCCCTGACACTGCTGTCCCCCACAGCAGAGGGGACACAGCCTGTGGGCACAGCCTGTGGGCACAGCCTGAGGGCACAGCCTGCATCCCTGCTGTCCCCAGGGCCCCATGGTGGGGGCAGGCTCCCTCTGCCCCAGCACAGCAACTGGCCTGGGAAGCTCCTCTGCCCATCCCCATTGTGGGGTTCACAGGATGGGGCTCAGGGTGCACTGATCTTCTGGCCTGGCTGAGGTCTGGGCTGGGAGCTGTTGCTGCCTTGCCATGAGCAGCATATGGTCCCCAGAGACGCACGCACGAAGGAAGCAGCAAAACTGTATTTGGCCAGCAGGGTAGTTTTACACATTTTTCATTAAATCTATGTTAAATATGGAAATAGTGCAGAAATGAGACTTGCTTTTTCATCTGTGAGCTCCTTTGCACATTTTGGTGTTTCTCATGTTTGGAGATAAAAACAGGATTGACAAGCCTCTCTTCTGGCTTTCTGGTGGAGATGTACTTAGCTTTACTGAATTGACATGATAAATTTGCTTTAAAAATAAAATCCCTGGAAATGTTTTTCCAGTCAGATGAGCACGGAAAAAGATTTTTTTTTTTTCTTCTTTTTCTGTTTTTGGTTGTGGTGGGTTTTGGTTTTTGGTTTTTTTGGGGTTTTGTTTTTGTTTTAGAAAGAAAATTAGTTCATTGCTGTTGTTCCAGAGTCGGAGCTCTTGGATGTGATCAGCACTACAGTCCTGCCCTGGGCTGAGCCAGTGGTTCAATGAGCTTGTCTTGGAAATGAATATATTTGGTGGTCATACATGGACAGATTTGTGGTGCTACTGATTGAGAACATCTTATCCATGAGTGTCCGTAGTTATCCAGAAGGTAAAAAGGTGTTCTGGCAGCAGCTCCATTTGCTATGAGGTCTGAAATTGGAGCGAGGAGTGATAAGAGAAAGCCAAATGGAAACAATAGCACCTATTTCTTTATTGATATGAGATCTTTCCATTAGAATGAATGAAGTTAAAAATCCCACCTGAATATAAAAATGCCCTTCTGAAATATAACTGTGCACTGCTTTGTTTAGGCTCCTCCATGAAAGGGCAAATTTGAGTGAAGTTGTCCCAAATGGATGAACAGTTTTAAAGAGAAAATAAGGAGCGAGAAAACTTGCAAAGAGTGGGGAAAAAAAAAATGAGATTATCCACCAAAGGGAACTGCATCTTGAAGACAGTGAAAATCTTGGAGAAAGTGAAGATTTCTAAAGAAAAGCTGAAGAAAAGCAAAAAGAAGTCTTCGCAAAACACATAGAATACCACATGAAAAGTCCTCAAGTAAAGGAGAGCAAGGTGGCTACTGGGTGTTATGGTTGGTGCAAAGACTAAAGGAAATCTGTGCAAGGCACACACACCCTGCGCCTAAGTCACCTCGTGGTTATGGTTTTGGTAAGGCTGCGGTGCTGGACACTGATGCAGATGGATGATGGGGAAAGGAAGCGTGTGTATGGAGACAGAGGCTGTGGAAATGGATGAAGATGAGGAGCAGCTCAGACTACTAAGTTTCCTACACACAGAGAACTGGTCTTCATCCCAAGGTAATGTCGTGACAGACCAGAAGTGATGACTTTAATACGTATCAAAAAGAGAATGGTATCATTGTATGGGGAAAAACGCTGCACTTCTTCCTATATTTTAAGAAAGCATCTGAAGTGAGATGAGAATACAGGAACCTTTGGGCTATTCCTCAGCAGTGTGCAAAGTTGCAGGAGAGAGCAGCTGAAGACGAGTAGCTATACATAATATAGGATTCAAAGAAGCCAGGTTTCAGAGGCAAATTGCAGCAGAGTTCCCCAGCCAGGAACATTTTCGTTAATGACTGCCTCTCTGGGCAGGATTATCACAGACTCGGTAATGTATGGACCTGATGTGCATGGGCTTCAGGAGGGGAAATATTGATTTAAGCTTGGCAGGGTGGAGACACACCTGATAACTGCTGGGTGGTGAGGAGCTGGCTGTGCTGGGGGTGACGGCTGGCCTGGGGAAGGGCTAGCAGGGAACTCCTTGCAGGAAGACCGTGGGGCCACCATTCTGGGTTGACAGGAGAACCTGTTGCCGAGAACTGGAGCACACAAGTGATGCTTGGAGGGGACAGCAGCAGAGAGTAGCTCTCAATAGAGACAAAGTTCTTGACACAGAATAAAATCATCTCTGTTTCCCCCAGGGAATAACACCATGAGCAGGCGTGAGCCTCACTGTAAATGCTGCTCCCAGTCTTGGTCTGCTTCTGCTCCCTGGCAGCCTCATCTAGTGGACTGGAAGTTAAACTTGGTGACTCTCACTTCTCCACCATGCCAGCCCAGCATGGAGCCATGGGTACATGGGTGCTTGGTGGCACCTCCGCATCCTGCTGTGATGCGAACGGGAACTTGTAATACTGGCCTGGAAAAAAGAACATGCAGATTTTGCTGCTGAATGATCAAATGGGTGAGAACCAGAGGAACTTCTTGGTGGGGTTATATGGAAAAGTGTTACAATGGGCAAAAGAGAGACTACCTCAGATGCTCCTGGTCCATCTCCTTGTGGCACCTGGAAACCGAAGCACTGCGAGCAAATTTGGGGCTTTATTTAGATGACAAATCTATGGGAAACCAAGGGCGCCTGTTAAGCAGAAGAAAACAGAATCTGCTCCAGGGATGTGCCCACCACTCCACTGCCACCCACCACCCGTGGTCTGAAAGGTGGGCAAACCTCTGCCTGCTCCCAGTGCCATGATGCTGGTCCGCCCGCGGCTGTGTGAGGCTGGCAAGGCAGTAAGCTGAGCAGAGCTTCTGGTGCCTTTCAGCCGCCAGCAGCCCTCAGCTCCCTCCTGCCCAGAAATCAGGTAAGCAGATTTCCAGGTCAGGGCCAAGCGGCAGCTCCTGCGTGGGCTAATCAGGAGCACTGCTGAGAGCAGGCTGGAGCCGCTGCCGACGGGAAGATGCTTTTCATTAAGATGTCTGCCGTCGGCAACTCAGAACTCACACTGAGCTGCAGAAACACATCTGGGCCTCTGCGAGTGGAGTGGCTGAGCCAGGGACACTTGGTACAGCAGGGCAGTCTCTTGGTGATGGGAGAGGCATTTCTGAAGGGCATTATCTGCAACACAGAGGGGAGTGTTTCCAGAGCTGCCTTCCACTCCGTGCCTAGGGACAACCGCTGTTCCATGCAGCTAGCTGAAGTGCTTGGTCACTGCCATGTAAAGGACATTTGCTGGAGATACAGTTCCCATTTCCTGTATAGTTTCATGTTCTTGTACATATGGAACACTGCATGCTCACATTGCTCACTGACTCCATGAGGGCACTGCATCTTTGCAGTCTTGCCTTCTGAGTCTGTAAATGAACAGTGGTGGAGGTTTGCTTTTTTTAGTAGTCAGAGCATCTGATTAACTGTTTGATGTTCACACATCCACTTCTGGGGAGCGGAGCTGGGTGAGACAGATGCTTTGCTTGGCTGGCAAAACAGGCGTGTGAGTGGAGCAGGGCGAGGCCCAGGAGTGGGGAGTGAGGTGACAGCTCTGGATGTCACCAGGAGCTGGGCTCAAGCTGATGTGGACACCCAACTGTGGGGACCAGACCCCGTGCAGGAGGGAAGGGCTGACCCCCCCCCACCCAGGGGTGCAGGAGGTGTCTGGGTCTGTGGATGTGTGCTGGAGGGAGGGGTGTCCATGGGGTGCCTGGATCTTGGGCTTTGCACTAGCTCATCATGCATCCCAGCAGCCCCTTGACCTTCCCAGGCTTCCCTTGTGTTCTCCAGAGCTCGCAGAGCTTTGACCTCACAGGGCAGGATGGCTCATCAGTGGGAAGAGAAGGGTTTTGGCTGGAGATGGCCGTAGAATTCTTAGTATGTCCCAGCCCTTCCTGCTACCCCATGGCCATTCACAGCACACTAGCAAATGTTACCCAGTGCCTGAGAAACATTTATTTTTAGGGGCAAGATACTAAAAAAAAAGAAAAAAAGAATCCTTGTCTGGAAGCTAGGGTAAGAAACTTAAAAGTAAGAAGCACCTTTTAAACAATAAGGATAGTAAGCAATTGAAGCAACTTACCCAAGGGGTGGTTTGAGTTTTATCTATTGAAGTTGTTTTTCTTTAACCCAGCATGGGTTCTTCTCCTGAAGAACTTCAGACAGCAGCCAAAAGCACAAGCACATGGCTCCTGGCCTGTGCTCTGCAGCAGATCAGACTGAGGACGAAACACCTGCCTCTTTTCCTAAAGAAACAAAAATCTGTGTTTGCCACGTTTCAAAGGGACCTGGGACATGGCACTTTAACCTGCTTCTGCTGCCTGAGCATGGTGCTGTGGTGCTCAAGACCTTGCAGGACTGAGCATCCTGTCCTTGCAAGGTCAACACCAGCAGAAGCTGTGGAGAAACTTGTGTGAACAACAGGAGGAGTAAAAGGGTAATTAACAGTGACAGTTCTTGACCCAGGCATCCCTGATCTCCCTGACTCTTGTAAAGGGAGTTATTAGTCAAATACAGTGCCTATGTGTGAAACAATTATCACTAATTACCATCGTCATGCCATTCTGAGATTTTTAAACACTGCATGGAAATACTGAGTGATTAGAGAGACCATCAGGGCTCGGAGTTTTCTAAGGCAACAGTCTGAGCGTCTTCCATGCAGCACATTCCTGAAAATGCAAGATGATTCAGTGCCAGTCAGGTGACTTTTAATGCCTTTTAATCTGTACATATTGTTAAAGTAAAAGAAGGCTGGCAGACTGTGACCAGGAATGGGCACAGCTACACGGCAGGCAGCTTTAGCCCTCCCCTCACTCCCCTCAAAAACCAGAATCGATGGGAATACCTG
The DNA here is from genome assembly GCA_024605025.1 of Megaceryle maxima. Classification (NCBI taxonomy): domain Eukaryota; kingdom Metazoa; phylum Chordata; class Aves; order Coraciiformes; family Cerylidae; genus Megaceryle; species Megaceryle maxima. The sequence goes on along the minus strand of JANHGN010022402.1, from coordinate 7,772 downwards.
GCACCTTGTGACTGTTCGCACAACTACTGCCCAGATTTTGGCTAATCCGGCTCATGCCAAGGCCTGATGTGGGCTGGGAGCAGCATCACTGGGTCAAAGCCAGAGCACCAGGGAGATACAAGACGTGGCCAGAAAGAGCTAAAGGGCCACAACACAGCCACCATGCCCTGCAGCCACCGTGCCCTGCAGCCACTGTCCTCTGCAGCCAGTGTCCCCTGCAGACAGCATCTCTGCATATTGAGCACTGGGCTGTTTTAGCAGAATCTGCTAACTCCTGCACAGAGTATAAACCAAACCCCCAATGTCAGCTTACCCCAAAAGCTTCTGAAGCACATACAGCAGGTTGCTGAGGCTTCTGTGCTTCCTGGTGTGATGCAGGGACACCTGCACTGTGCCAGAGGAGGAAGGGTGATGACTCTCTCCCTTGGCTATGAACTGCTTTGTTCATAGGTGCATGCTTTAAGAGTTATGGGCTATAAGTTACGAAACCTCATGACTTGAGTAAGTGGATTCATGTGATAGACTAGTCTGGGCAAAGGGAATTGAGCCCTTGTTTGTCACGTTTGTTTGTTGTATTTCTCAATGAGCTCATAAAATAAAGCTTAATTTACAGAGCACTTTGTCCTGTAAAGTTGAGAGATCCAAATGAACCGTGATGCAGCTCTGTTAGGTCTCCTCACCAGCTGGACTAAAGCATGTCTTTGGCCAAGCAGGGCAAAGCTAGGAAGGGCCAAGCAGAGCTGGGGGCAGCAGTGGCTGGAGCAGGGCAAGGAAACCGCTGCTGGGTGCCTTCCACTCATGCTGTGGAGATTTTTAGCACCTCTAAATCTCTGGAAAGGGTTAAATCCACGTCTGACTCAGGACCATGAAGCCAGTTTGTGTTATGCACATAAATGAGATCCAGCTGTCGAATGTCAACTACTGCAACCCACCCACAGACAAGCCTGTACCAAACCAGTGCCTTCACGGGGAGATCCCTGGGGAGAGCAGCGTGAGACCTTTCCAGGCATGGCCCTTGGCATGGCTGCCCCTGTGGCAGGAGCCACATGGCCACATGCTGCCCAATGGAGCTGTGCACTGGCTACCCAAAAGCAGCGAGCAGAGGAGGTGGCAGGGAGGGAGACATGAGGGGCACTGAATGATCCCAAACACTCATCACAGCCCCCGAATGCAGAGCCTGAGACCCTGCCATCTCCAAACCATGCCTCAGGCCAGCTGGGGAGTTCTCTGCCTCAGTGGCACTGGGGTGGCAGAAGAAACTGCAGGGGACAGGCACACGTGCTCCCCACAGACTGCCCCATGGCAGCTGTGTATGGACAGATGGGTCTGAAAGGCCATGACAATGTGCTCTCTGCCCTGGGCAGACAGAGGAAATACTGGAAATACTGTGTCACACTTAAACCAAGTAATTCAATAGTGCTTGGAAATTGCTTAGTCTCTTCCTTATTAGATTTATCTCGCAGCTCTTCCTTCCTCCTCTGTAGGGTTCTTTATTCAGAATTTGCTCAAATATTTTCCTTCAGAAGATTTAATATCTCAAAGTGCAAATATCCAAACCCTGTATCATTTTGTAATTTCATACTCCATGGTTCTTTCATATGCATATCACTCATTTGCTACCCCTTTGAAGAATGCAGCTTGAGTAATGGAAGTGAAAGAAAACCCATTCAGCGTTGATTTTAATTGAACAAGCTTAGAAGCTGTGGGGATCCATGCCAGACTCCAGCTCGCTCTTTTAAAGAGCTATTGCTAGGCTTCTTTTGCCTTCTGTGAGTCTCTCTAGTTTTTTCCAATTAGCAACTTCCCAAAAATATTAGTTATCTTATTGTTTATCCAGCTCTGCTTGTTTGGATACTTATGCCTAATAATCATTAAATCTTCTTTCTCTTCTTGTTCCAAAGGAATATTGCATTCTTTGTCTGGGGAGCCAAACATCAGCCTGCATTCAGGAGTAAAATTTTGCAGTGACAATTGACTCATTTTTGGTGTAGTTTTTTTTTGCTTCAATGTGGTTATGGCAGCAGTGGGCTTCTATAGGCTTTAAACTGTGACTGTAAAGACTGTAAATGAACGTGTTTTTTTCTCATGTGTATAAATGAGGTCTCTGGTATTTCTTCATTCTCCCATCCCAGTCAGCTGAACATGAGTCCTCAGCTTGTTGCTTCGATATAAGAGAGGAGATGGGACATGCAGAAGAAGGAAGACAGTGCAGGTGGCTTGAATTATTGGATACCGTTTTCCATGCAAGATTTGGCTTAGAGAAAACAAATCAGCAACTGGTAGAAGAGCAAACAATTTTCCAGCCTATTATGGAAACAAGCTCTCCACACTGCTCATACAGAGCATCAAGTGTGCTATGGGAATTTGAGCAGGCTGGCGAGGTCGATTTTGCTATTTTCTACTGAGACGTCACCTCAGCAAAGAAGGAACAAATTATCCGAGAAAGAAATGTGAATAATAAAGAATTTTAAAAGACCAAAACCCAACAGGGAGAGCATCTAAGTGTTAAGGGAGAACGTTAGTAAAGTATGACAGGCACACACATCTAAATACTACGAGAAGGAGGGAGTAGGAGACAGGCAGTGGAGCACATCTTTAGCTCATCACTTAGCATGACAAACTTTTCTCGGTTGTGCCTTAAGGCCTTTCCCAGACAAAAATGAGCTCATGCAATGCAAAATCATTGCATGTGCTAGATCACTAATGGACATCCAGCATTAATTTGTGTTAGTCCTGCAGCTTGTATCTACACATTAAAAAACACTGGGAAATAGAAACCACTTTTTTGAGAGCCATGTACCAATTGGTTGAAATCTTCACATATCCATGCAGCAGATTTCAAAAAGGTCCAAAACAACCTGACAGGTTGAAGCCAGGTGGTGTTGGGCTCTTCTTCCCAGGAGCAAGTGACAGGATGAAAGGAAATGGCCTCAAGGGGAGGTTTAGGTTGGAGCCGAGGAACAATTTCTTCCCCTTGAAGGCTGTCCAGGGCTGTGCCAGGCTGCCCAGGGCAGGGGTTGAGTCCCCGTGATCCCTGGAGGGGTTTCCAAGCCCCCCGTGGAGCTGTGGTGCTGAGGGCCATGGGTCAGTGGTGCC